>OY755199.1:5744058-5824152 GCA_963576735.1 Bedellia somnulentella
GTTACTTTTCGTAGAAAGTTCTTCTGAGAGTGAATCGTAAACATATCACTCTTAATTGTCAACCTTGACCTATATCAAGAAGGCCGGTACCCGATAAGGATGTCATAGATATATCAGCTGAGCAAAATGACCGAATATCACATTTGTTGCAACACGAATATAGATAGGAATTCGGTCGGTGCAACTTGATCCATCTGTTTACACAAGGTGCATGTTCGTATAAACAGGGTGATATAAATTTGCTTGAATTTATTAAAGTAATATTACATATATTTTGCTGTAGATCTAAAGCATAGGTGGGTTTATCAAGATTACATAGTAGTTTTTCTTCTGATACATGGAGACAAGCTTGTAAATCGTAATTTGATAAAAAGATTACTGCGTCTTTGCGTAGGTTAAAAGCTATGTAAGGGTAGGTAGGTATGGTAAGGTAGGAATTTCCATTTTTGTTTTGTGGGACGCTAATTATTCTATCGAGCTCGTATATCTCATTGCTTACTAATGGTACTTTTATTTCGATTATAAGGTATTTTTTATATACCTTTGCGAACACTTTTAGTAATTTGTATATGTCTCTTATGTTACCAGTTTTGGACGGTACCTTTAGATCGCCCTGCAGATGGCCAGATATGAAATTGATTTGCTCTTCCAGTTGTTCGCTTGTTATGAGACGTGCATCGATTCTGCCGTGACTGATGTCTGTCACCGTGTCTATGAGTGAAGTTTGCATGCGTCTCAGGTTCTCGAGGATAATGGTTGCAGATAAAGCTGATGACGTAATATAAAGACTGTTTTCTACATCAGATCTTATTCTATTCATGTCTGCTGATATGCTGTGTGAATGTTCGTTGATCAGAGAAAATTGTTTATTCATTATCTGCTCGTTGCGCTGTATGATGTTTAATTCGGCTTCAACCACTACTGTTTGGTTTATTATTAGATTTTTAAGATGATTTTCATTGTATGCTATTTTGTCGATATCTTTAGCGTATTGTTGGGCGAAGTTGTCATCTAGTACCCCAAATAAATAGTTAGCTGCACTGCCAATGCCATTTACTAAACCTCTTTTTTGTCTTTTGTTCTTGGAGCTATGCAATAGTTGGTTATAGTGCTCAATTTCAGTTAGCTCGTGTGTTAGCTGGTTAGCTATCTGCTGGTATTGAGTATTAGATTTCATTGTCATGCCTTTCAGATGTCTCACGTAAGTCTCCATGTCAGTGATTGCTTGCCAGTAGCTAGTGAGATTGTAGTATACTACTAGCTTCCATTCATCTCGAATGTATTGTACGTTCGATATTTTGTCAAAATATAGTGTCTTCGAATCGTTTAATGATATGGTACTGAAGTTAGAGACGTTTTGCTGTACAGTGGAAGGTATAATCATTGAAAATAGTAAAAGAACAACGGTGAAAAAGTTTTTAAATGTTTTACGCTTGCGTCCCTGTGCACTTTTGTTAGAGTTTATAGGCGGTAAAGTTTTCTGATTGGTATCATCTATTTCTGTCGATCAATCGGTAACAGTATGAGCTTCGTTACTGGTCGCTTGATGATATTTGATTCAGTTTTGACAGATACCACCCTAACGTATCCGTCGCTTCCAGGGTGAATGTCTACAACCCTGCCGAGTGCCCATTTACCTGGAGGTAGGTTCTCGTCTTTTATAATAACGATGTTGTTTAGTTCGAGGTTTTTTGTGGGTGTTCTCCATTTAGAACGAGTTTGAAGATGCTGAAGATAATCCGTTGACCATAGCTTCCAAAAGTGTTTGTTCATGCTTTGTACAAGTTGCCAACGTGCTCGTAAGTTGATGTCATCTGGGTCAGTCTGAGGTCGTGTTAGTAAAGAGTCTCCTATTAAAAAGTGTCCTGGGTTAAGATAGGTATCCTCAGGATTCTCAGTCAGAGGAAACAAAGGACGCGAGTTTAAACACGCTTCTATCTGTTGAATCAAGGTAGTGAACTACTCGTAGGTAAGTTTTTGCTCGCCTAAAACTCGTTTTAGATGTCGCTTAAAGCTTTTTACAGCTGCTTCCCACAAAACCACCTGCACTAGGCCATGCTGGAGAATTGAATGCCCATTCGATATTAATTTCACTGATATGCTTAAAGAAATCATGATTTATTGAATTTAAAATCTGTTTGTATTCACTGTCCAATGTTCGTTTAGCTCCAATAAAATTTGTGCCGTTATCGCTGTACATTCGGCGGGGCATTCCTCTCCGCGCACAGAAACGACGAAAAGCTGCTAGAAATGCTGGAGTGCTTAAGTCGGACACCAATTCTAGGTGAACTGCCTTGGTTGCTAGGCAGACGAACACAGCCACGTAACCTTTGTTTGTTTTAACTCCCCTGCCCTTGCTGGCTTTAAGATCTACGTATCCAGTAAAATCCACGCCAGTATGCGTGAATGGACGTGAGGGCGTCACTCTGGCTTGTGGTAAGTCAGCCATGATCTGATGTGGTGTTTCTGTGCTGAAACGACGGCATTTTATACATTGACGAAGTTGTCCTTTGACTGTTCGCATGCCACTTAGAATCCAGTACTTTTCACGTAAATAGGATAGGGTTAGTCTTGGTCCGCCGTGTAAAGTTATAATATGAGCTTGATTGATAAGTAATTCAGTAAAACGGCTGTGACTCGACAAGATTATTGGGTGTTTAGCTGAGCTGCTTACTGCTGAATGACCAAGACGGCCACCCACTCTTAATATCCCGTTTTCATCCAAATAGGGAGATAAGTTCGCTAAAGGGCTGTTAGAACAAGGATATCCTTTGGTTTTCACTTTATCCAAGTCCTTTTCAAAGTCTATCACTTGCACGTGCTTAATAATAATTTCATATGCTTTGTTTATTTCCGAAGTAGATAGAATTGTATCATGTCCCGTGTGTTTGCGTCGTAATGCTGCCACGAAACGTAATATCCATGCAACTACCTTCACAGTGTGAGTAATTGAGCTGTTATACAGCTATGTTGATGTAAAGTTGAGTTTACTTTGACCTTTTTTGTTTCAAGTGTTGGTGAATCATAATTTCTTTCTTTGATATTGTTTGTGTCAAATTTAGACAATGATTCCGGCCCGTTCCACCAGAGCGTGTTGTTTTGAAGCTTATTAATAGTTAGTCCTCTAGTGGCACAGTCAGCTGCGTTGTCCTCAGATCGGACGTGGTTCCAGTTCGATGCTGGTACGATTTCAGTTATTTGTTGTACTCGATTCGCGACGAATTGCTTCCATCGAGATATGTCGCCATGAAGCCAACCCAAAACCACTGTAGAGTCAGTCCATGCGTATACATCATAATTCGTACTAGTTAAAGATGTTTTTATTATTAGTAAAAGCTGAGCTAGAAGTAAAGCACCACACAGTTCAAGGCGTGGCAGTGAGATTTTCTTCTTTAATGGCGCTAGTTTTGTTTTAGCTGCAACGAGCTGTCTTGTGCACTCGCCCTTATCGTTTTTCGATACTAGGTACACGGAACAAGCGAAACATTTTTTCCGACGCGTCGCTATAACCATGCAGTTGGAATGACTTTTGTGTGTCACCTAAGTACCTCGGTATATTGAACTGGCTTACATATTGAAGGTCATTTCGTAGCTGTATCCATTCGTTTTTGATATCTTTCGGAATAGGATCATCCCATCCTACACAGGAAACCCATGTGTTTTGGAAAAGTAGCTTCGCTCGAACCGTTAGTGGTGAGAGCCATCCCAACGGGTCGAATATTTTTGATATTTCTGAAAGTAGCTGGCGCTTCGTATTACATGACTCGGCGTGTTCTATTTTGTTTGTAAATACAAATGAATCGGATGAAGGTATCCATGTTAGACCGAGTGTTTTACGAGACTCTGAACATTTAAAATCGAATGGCTTGTCAAGTTGATCTGAAGATAAATCTTTTAATAGCTCTGGATTATTTGCTGACCATTTACGTAAGTTCATCCCTGCACCTCTCAATATCTCAATTAGCTGGTGTTGGAGTTCTTTTGTAGCTTCAATAGTGTTTTCACCACTAAGTAGATCATCCATGTAGAAATTGTTTTCTAACGCTGTCGCTGCGAGTGGATATTTCGAAGCGTCGTCTTTAGCTAGTTGGCGCAAGGTTCGCATCGCTAAATAAGGAGCTGCTTTCGTTCCGTATGTCACAGTGGTTAGTAAGTACTCCTGGATTGGGTTACGTGTAGATTCTCTCCAGAGAATGCATTGTAGATGCTGATCGCTTTTCCTTATTAAGATCTGACGAAACATTTTTTCGATGTCCGCCGTGATGACATATTTATATTGTCTCCAATTTAAAATTAGTGTTGGTAAGTCATGCTGTAAGTTTGGACCACATTCCATTACGTCATTGAGGCTGAGTCCTGAGTTAGTCTGAGCTGAGGCGTTGAAAACTACACGCAAACTAGAAGTTGTAGATTCGGGACGAATAACTCCGTGATGTGGCATGTGGTATGTAGTGTGGTCACCCTGGTCTGCTTGACGCATATGACCTAATTTTAGATAGTCGTAAATAAATTGTTTATAACTTTCTGAGTAAGATTCATTCTTTGACATTTTGCTTTCTAGTTGTAAGTATTGTGCTGTTGCTTTTGTTTTCGAAGATCCTAATTTTTCTTTAAAGTTAAGTTTCATCGGTAGGGCTACCTCGTACCTACCGTTGTCTAAGCGCTTAGTAGTAGCTGCATAATGTTCTTCGCAGAATTGTTCCTCTTTCGTAAGGTCGCTCTATATGTTAGGTAATTCCTCTATCTCCCAATATTTAGCTATATCATCAAGATTGTTAATAACAACACTGCAGTTGAAAGTTTTCACGTTACCAGACAAAATCCAACCAAGCCTTGTTTGTTGTGCTATGGGCGAGTTGTGTGACCCTTTAACCAGACCACTCATAATCACTTCCGAGTACACACAAGCGTCAAGCAAGATATCAACTGACTTAGACATATTGTAATCAGGATCAGCTAGGTTCATATGCTGTATGTGTGGCCAAGATCGCTTAGAGAATGAAATATTGGGAAGGTCACCAATAACTCGAGGGATAATACAAGCTTCAGTCGTAAAATTGTAGTCATCGTAAATAGATTGGCATTCAAGTGATATAAGCTGTTTGCTTTGTTTTGGAGTGGATATACCGACTCCAGATACCGATGCGCTAAATTTCTTGCGTGGCAACCCTAGTAGCTGGGCGGCGTTCTCCGATACTAGAGTAATCTGAGAGCCTTGGTCAAGTAATGCTCGTAGAGTTACGTAGTTTCCTCCAATCGTTTTAACTTTCAATAAAACCGTCGCTAGTAAAACTTCTTCGTCGTCGGCAGCCACGTGACTGGCTGTGTGCGCCTTGTTGTTAGTTTGCTTATTTGGCGGTGTCGCAGTAGTCGCTAAAGTTGGGATTTGCTCGGCATTAGACACTGTTGTCGACTGCTGTGACCCGTGACATGCATCATGTAGAAGCGTATGATGTGCGCAATTGCATTCTTTGCATCTTTTCATTGAAGTGCATTTATTTGTATGTTTAAAAAGACAGTTTTGACAAAGTTGTAGTTTTGTAACTGACCTGAATTTAGTTTCCGCTGGCATGATGATGAACTTTGGGCATCGGTAGAGCTCGTGATCAAATTTACACAGAGGGCACTTGCACGTGGATGTAGACGCTGCTTGATATCTCGATGTATGCTTGTTGCTATTGTAGCTCGATTTTATGCTAGGCTTTCCTTGGTGGAATGAAGCTGGCTTAGCTTGATAC
Organism: Bedellia somnulentella; assembly: GCA_963576735.1. Taxonomy (NCBI): domain Eukaryota; kingdom Metazoa; phylum Arthropoda; class Insecta; order Lepidoptera; family Bedelliidae; genus Bedellia; species Bedellia somnulentella. Next base: position 5,749,797 of record OY755199.1, read on the forward strand.
GATGAAACTGGCTTAGCTGTGGCTGTAGTTTCTCTTTCTCTTTTGTGAGTAGGCTCGAGTGCCATGAACTTGCTCTCGAGAAAAGTCATTAGCTCAGAGAGAGAAGGCAACTCTCTAGGAGACTTACGCGATTCCTTATAGGCGTTGTAGGTATCGCTGTCTAGCTTTTTTGTTATTAAATGGACTAATATGGGATCCCAAGTATTAGTATCCACACCTAAGTTATGAATGGCATGAATACTCTCAGTAGTAGTATCGTAAAGACGCTTGATTTCATATGATGTTTGCTTGCTGATGCTGGGCTGATTCAGGAATGTTTCGATTTGCGTAGTAAAGAGTACTTGAGGATTATTGTAGCGATGTGTCAATATTTCCCAAGCAATATCATAATTTTCGCTTGAGATATTTAAATGCTGAATTAAACGCTCCGCTTCTCCCTTGACTTTGCCCTTAAGGTGTTGCATTTTTTGAGCTTTGGATAGAAAATTATTGTTATGAATTGATTCGCAAAATAAATCGTAGAAAGTAGGCCAGTAAGTATATTTTCCAGAAAAGGTTGGTATTTCAAGTAACGGAGTAGATTGTTGCATATGAGAAGTAGCAGAAAGTTTTTGATTTAATGCTTTTTTAAGTTGTTTAAAAGACATTTCCTGTGTGATAAATTCGTTTAAGTAGACTTCATCCTCACCTTCGAGAATATTATCTATCTCCAAATGAAGCTTATCGATAGCGTTCCATCTTGATTGGATGCTGCGAAGTTCGTCTTCTAACTCCCATTTCTCGCTAATCTCGCTAACTTTAATGCTAGATACTAATCGCTTAAATGCTCGAAAGTTAGTCCGTTGTAGGGACAAAAGCTCGTCTACCTTTTTTGGACCAGTCTCGGTTTTAGTACCTGACCCTGTTGGTTTTTCCATCTTATAAAGTTCATAAGCTTCAATTTTTGTTCGAATTTCGTTATAACACGTAGACATACGAGAATAAATATCCTCTTGAAAGTATCGCTGTGTTTTAGTAGGTACAGTTACAAGAATAGCATGATTATTTTCGAACTCTCCCCAGAGATTATCTAAAGCCTCTAACCTTATTTTCAAATACTCCGAGGTTTTTCGCTTAGCTGAGTCCTTATCGAAGTTGGTACCGATGCGCTGAAGCTCGGTGACGATCGCTCCTTGGCGGTTGAAGAGAGCTTCGAAGTCCGTCATGGTAGCTAGTTAGTCAAGTAAATAATAAACGATCTTACTTGAGCGCTGCTGCTAGGCAAGTCTCCCGACTCACGGAAGAAGTTCTGATGAATTGGTGATGTGGCTATGTGAGTCCCAGACCCACACGGTTGCTCGCTATGCAAGTCGCTTGACCTTCTCGCACGCTGATATGTTGAAAGTGATTCCCGCTTACCACTTATAAACGTCAGTAAAAAACTAAATTTTCACAAATTTCCCGCTAAAGTTAATACACCCTTTATAACACAGTAAGTTACAGTTCGCTAAGACTCGATATTTAGCTCGCTAGGAAATGATACGTGTAAGTTTAATGCCACGACGAAACTAGGTCAATGTACGAATGCAACACTGACGGAAAATATTCCACTCAATATAACACTCCCGAAAACGTTTAGTGCGCTAGGTAGAGAGACACGTGTAACTTTGCAGCCACGACGAAACTAGGTCAATGTACGAATGCAACAGTGTCGAAAAATATTACTATCAATATAACACTCCCGAAAACGTTTAGTGCGCTAGGTAGAGACACGTTTAACTTTAAATCCACGTTAAAACTAATTCAATGTACGAATGCAACACTGATGGAAAATATTACACTCAATATAACACTTCCGAAAACGTTCGATGCGCTAGGTAGAGACACGTGTAACTTTAATTCCACGTTGAAGCTGGATCAATGTACGAGCGCGAAACCGACGGAAAATGTAACACTCCCGTTGAGTCCCGCTTGTACAAAAGCACGAAGGACCAATGTTGGGGACGACCCAAACAATAAGTAATGCTGAATATAAAAGCTGAGGGATGCTAGCTAGGGTTGGTGACTGTAAAGAGCTATAAATAACCAAACCCGTTGAGTGATGATTTAACACTGATTTATTTATTCTACCAATATTCGAATGATTGCGACACAGCGTAATGCAAGCAATGCTAAAATTAAAACATATGTATTTTAAATTATAAATTAAATGTACTTGTGTGCGTTAGCTTGTACATAGCGTGTAGCGCCGGCTTAGAATGTCTCTACCCCTTTCTACCCACGGGTGTCGTAAGAGGGACTAAGAGTATGGGGCTTTTTGGGCGATGCGTTTGATTGTTTGTTTGTCTTGTGTAGTGTCGGCTTAGAATAGCACTACCCCATTTCTTCCGGTGGGTGTACGTAAGAGGCGACTAACGGTATTGGGGCATTTTAAGGGATTTTTGGGCGATGCGGTTGGAGACCCATCACCAACAACCTTTATTTTATCATCTTTTCCCCACTCAACTTTCCAAAAGTGGCTGAGGAATTTCTAAATCCTTAGCTCTGGCTACTCCATCTAGGGATTGCCGTGAGTATATGTATGTATGCGTTTGGAGACCCATCACCAACGATACTTCATTTCTTCTTCCCTATAAATTTCCAAATGTGGCTGAGGAGTATCAAGCTCTGAGGCTTTGCCTACCCCTTTTTGGGATTTACAGCGGTCAGTACGTGTATATATGTACATATATATTAATCTCACCATATTGATCAGCCAACAACTGCACTTCCAAATGCCTAGCAGATCTAGCTAACTTCATCACGAATATCGGGGAACCTGGGACTTCCGCTTGTACCTGTAAATATAGTTTAATATGTGTTTTAAAAGTCTGTTCTTGTACGGTAATTTTAAGTTTTTCCGGCATAATAAAAGGTTCTATCATGTTTTACAAAGCGCACACAAAGTAAAATAATTCAAATTATTTGACGTTTTGATATTGTAAGAAAGATAGAAAAAGGAATTTTGAGATGGTTTGGGCACATAGAGAGGATGGATAATAGAAAATTGGTAAAAGGGATCTATAGAGCTAGTGTGGATGGTAATGTTAGTAGAGGACGACCACGGAGAACACACTTGGACCAAATTGAGAGTGTGCTCAAAAAGGCTGGTGTCCGAAGTATGAAGAATAAAAGAGCATGTATGAAAAGATTGATGGATGTAAACGAAGCTAGAGAGGTTTGTCAGGATCGTGCGAAGTGGCGATCAATAGTCTCTGCCTACCCCAATGGGAACTAATGGCGTGAGTATATGTATGTATGTATGTTGAGGTTTTGGTATGGCAGCACCGACCTTAATTGACCGGCGGTCATACCTTTATAAGGAAGTTTTCGCGTCCATAACTATATTTATTCCATATTTTAAGGCTACAACTTGTAAGGACCAAACAAAGGATTTACAATAGTAAAAATGACAAGAAATTTGTGAATTTAATTCTAATACAAAAATAACAGAAAATTATGTATAAAATATACTCTAGTTACCTGTCGGAACATATTGGCGAAATCATCAGGATTCTCTACTTTTCTGATACCCTTACCACCGCCACCTTCGGACGCTTTTATCATCACCGGGAAACCTTAAATAAGAAATACATACTGTTAATTATTGATAATAACTCGAAACAGGTTATCCAACTATGAAAGGTAGATAAATTAAACTTATTATATTAAATGTATTTAAAATTTTGTGTTTTTATCTTTACTATGGTTTATTTAGAATGCTATTAATTGAGCTGTACAACAAAACAAAATTACTAGGCACAAAAATTATTCAAAAAATAAACTAATAATTACTAAGAAAAATACCCTAAAACTTGAAATAATAGGTAAAATAAGCATGTGGCAATCAGGAAAAAAGAAGTATATATTCCTATTTCTAAGATATTTTAATTGTTTGAAATCTTTAAAACACATGTAAGGAATATTTATTGGTAAAGAAACTTACCAATTTTATGAGCCGAATGCAACCCCTGCTCGGGGGTGGTAACGCAACCCTTTGAGAATAGATCTGAGGATATCTTGATTTTCTTGGTGTTGTACTCTGCTTTCAGTTCTGGAAAACGGGTTGTTAAATATTAATATATATTTTTTTAGTCACTTTCACTTTTACTTATGTTTCTTATGGGTGACGGTTAATTTTGTGACGAAAAGAACAAATTTAAATGAATAATGAGTTAGGGAACATATATATTTGTTTGCAGCGTAGTGTCAGCTTAGAACAGCACTACCTCATTTCAACCAAGTGTTCTTAAGAGGCGACCAAGAGATTATGAACTTCTAAACAAGTTTTTGAGCGATGCGGTTGGAGACCCCTTGACCAATAAACTTTACGATCTTTGCCTCACCCAAGTTCCTAAATTGGCTGAGGAATTTCGTATTCTGAAGTAAGTGTATGTATGTATGTTTTATCATGAGGATGATATCATGATGTACACAAACAAATTTACATAAATATACTCAAGCTTCCAGCAATTCTTAGAAGTCTAGTGGGCAAACGATTGTAAAATGAATTATTCTGTGTATATTTAGTTGGTAATGGATGTCACGCCGCCCATCAATTACCTCAAAAGCCCTAAACCCCTGATTCACCTAAGTTACGACATCCACAGGAAAGAATATGTACGTGAAATAATAGGCTATTCCATGTCAACGCTAACATAAACTTACAGAAATATATCCTTACCACTTCCACTCCAAGGCAAAGTAGGTATATCAGCCGTTTGCGCCACAATGGAAGAGGCAATTTTGTCCCCAAGGGCCCACATAGCCTTCTCCGGTGGTCCGATGAAAACTACTCCAGAGCGGTGCAGTAGTTCAGGGAGTTTCGGGTTCTCTGATGCGTGGCCCCAACCTGCCCATACAGCCTGGAAATATAAAAACATATTATAAGAACAAGTATTTAGGATTAAAGATAGTTAGAAAACTTTTTTGGATTTAAAAGTTAAATATAAAAATCAAATTATGTTAGGATATAGAAAGTTACATAGAATCCTTATCCCTAAAATTGATCTCTTCAAAACAACAACAAATAACTCGTCATTTTCTATTTGTATGCCAAATATTATCTTAAACCATACTATCCAAATAATTAAAATTTTGATTGTATCCCTAAAGAACTCCTACTCTTAGATCTAACCCTCAGACTCCAGAGGCAATTTATAATTAGTTCCCTAATATCATATACCCTCAGTTTCCTCACCTGAACTTGCGTCCTGATGGCAATATCGACGATCAGCTCCACATTAGCGTAGTTGTTGTTATTGGACCCGCCCGGCACGGGCACGTAGTGGTCAGCCATTTTTATGTATTCGGCGTTGGCTTTCAAGTCTTCTGGGGTAACCTGCGGAATTTAAGTAATGGTTAATTGTGTGTATAAAGATAATATATGTACAGTAGTTTTTCGTTCTGGAGTTGTGAAGAATGCAAGATAACAAGATTACCAACTTGGATGTATCGAGAATTCTTTGGGCGTTTAGGCTTATATGTTGTCTAAATATGCTGCCATTATTTTTTATCACACATACATCCATATACTCACGGCTATAAATCCATACAACGGGTAGCCAGAACTTCGGAACCAGAAATTCCTCGGCCACTTTTGGAAGTTCAGTGGGGAAGTTTTTGGGAATGGGTCTCCAACTGCATCGCCAAAAAATCACATAAAAAGCCCCAACACCCTTAGTAGCCTCTTACTATACCCACAGGAAGAAATAGGGTAGTGCTATTCTAAGCCGACACTACGCAACGTTTTTTTTTTAATTGTTCTGCAAATGTAAGTGGGTAGTTAAAGAATAAATTTCAGTATACAACAAACCGCTCTAGTTATTACACGTGCTCTTTTACGGCTCTACTATTAGATTTTAATTTAGATGTGGGTATTTAAAAAGTCTCATCATGATGACAAATCACTCGCCTTTTGAAACACTAACAGTGTCGTTTTCGTATTCAAACGCAAATATTTTTTCCAAAAAATTTAACGTTTTATAATATAATAATAATAGCAACCGTGATAGCCCAGTGGGTAGAACACTCGGTTATCGTGCAAACGACTAGTGTTCAAATCCTGGGTCGGGCCTACACCAATTTGTCTTTTCTAAAGACAAATGTGTGGTTAATTTATCATGGTTGTTAACGGTGAGGGAAAACATCGTGAGGAAACCCACATGGCTGAGTAGTACTTAGTCATGTGACAGTGTATTCGTACAAAACGTTGATAGGCCTGCCCCCTATCACGTGAGTACACTGTCCATGCAAAACGTGGGTACTCTGAACACCGGGTGACAAAGTCACGTGATGTTCAGAAGTATTAGTACCTCTGCCAACCCCTTCGGGGATATTCGGCGTGAACGTTTATGTCATGTTATGTTATGTTAATAATATAATAATAGGAAACCCCACATGGCTGAGTTGTACTTAGTCATGTGACAGTGTATTCGTACAAAACGGCGATAGGCCTGCCCCCTGTCACGTGAGTACACTGTCCATGCAAAACGTGGGTACTCTGAACACCGGGTGACAAAGTCACGTGATCTTTAGAAGTATTAGTACCTCTGCCAACCCCTTCAGGGATATTCGGCGTGAACGTTTATGTTATGTTATATATCATAATAATAGTTATTAAGTTTTTGAAGATGTGAGTATTTTTAAAAATCACACTATGACTACGAATATTGGACATCTCATATCACCATGTTCGCAAACACATAAGACTATCTTCGTATTCCAACATTTTATTAAAAAAAAATACTACCTAGTATTTTTATAAAGAGTGGGTAGTTTTAAAATTCTCACCATAACCACAAAGCGCACCGCCCGCTCGTTCTTGAACATCTCGTACGACCATCTTCGAATTGAACGCATGCATTTTACAGCGCCGATACCGTTGTTTGCTATCAGCACCTGGAACATATGATTTTAAATATTCTTTAGTTATTGAGACCGTATAATACATACATACATATACTCACGGCTATAAATCCCTAGATGGGGTAGCCAGAGCTACGGAATCAGAAATTCCTCAGCCACTTTTGGAAATTTAAGTGGGGAAAAGATGGTAAAATAAAGGTTGTTGGTGATGGGTCTCCAAACGCATCGCCCAAAAATCCCTTTAAAGCCCCAATACCGTTAGTCGCCTCTTACGTACACCCGCCGGAAGAATTGGGGTAGTGCTATTCTAAGCCGACACTACACAGCACACCGTGTAATGTTTAATTCACTACTTACTTAATTTAATACTTTACATAAGATAATGACTAATAATATAATATAATGATAATATAACTAGTAGTCGAGATATGAGTTTTCAATTAGCTTTAATTGATATGCAATGGATAATTTTCTTTTCTATCCAATTCTTTTACTTTTGTGGTTTTTGAATGTAGGAACTGTAGAATGGTAATGTTTTAAATTAAAATAAACAGAACGGTATGAAAAAAAAAACAATGAATCCTCCTCTAGAGGCACCAATGAATAATAACTCAATTCACAACTCACACAATGCTGTAATGCTAACTATAATACGGTATGTACGTATGTACATACCGTAAACAACAAACAAAACATATATGTATGGAGTGTATACTCCAAATGGTGATTGTTCAATTAACGGGACTTGTATTGAGTCTATTCATACCTTATTAATAGGCTTAGTTCCCTGAAAGCGCCTCACAAACTCTTCGGGCGTGGCAATGGTAAAGTCCTTCTCTTGGAACCGTTGGCTATGGATCACGGTGCCCTGGGACATGGATGGCCTGGGGACAGGAAATTATTATATTTAATTGTTTTTCTTTTTTTTATAGAAATAACTAAAAATACAGCTGAACTTGCTTCCCTCCATACCCTTAAAGATTAAGCTTTCATGTTTTTGTATTCAAACACAAAACTCAAATATTCACGCTGAATATCCCCGAAGGGGCTGGCAGAGGTACTAATACTTCTGAACATCACATGACATTGTCACATGGTGTTCAGAGTACCCACGTTTTGCTTGGACAGTGCACTCTGTGTTTTTTTGAATCGCAGGCTAAATATCTACATACATACATACATACATAAACGTTCACGCCGCATATCCCCGAAGGGGTTGGCAGAGGTACTAATACTTCTGAACATCACGTGACTTGGTCACCTGGTGTTCAGAGTACCCACGTTTTGCATGGACAGTGTACTCACATGATAGGGGGCAGGCCTATCGCCTAAATATCTGTTTTTTCAATACCCTTAACTTTCAAGTAACAGAAAAGATGTCACATTTCATTTAGCATTATGATAACCTCCAACAATTTTATAGAGATATTTTAGTTCTAGATGAAGCTTTAATTTAACCCCAAATACTGAGAGACACATTATTGTACTTTATTCCCAAAAAGTTTATTTTTCAATAAAGAACTAAACACCCAAAAGTCACATAGACTATGATTTAGAAATACTACCTACCACTAAAACATGCCATTATGCATATTAATAGCTATAATTCTATAATAGTTACGGTAGACCATGGAACAATATGATAATGAGGCTAATTAAGATCAAAAAGCAACGATAAAACACTTTACTTTCTGATTTATTCAAATATTCAAGCATACATCTTTGTGAGGAACAATTTACTTTTCAATCATTTTCTGTACTTTCAAACCATTATAAAATATTAAAATCAGATTATTCATAAGTTCATAACAATAAAAAATGTGTAGGTAGTATAAATTCATGAAAAATAATAAAATTAATAATTCTATTAATTAATTAATTCTAATAATTACTTGAATCGACTTAGAGAGTTGACCTCTTTGATAAACCTAATCGTTAAATGACAAATGCATCAATGTCAAGAGTGACTTTGACATACAATCTTCACAACATGTTTTAGAATTTTCTTGTCACGTATTGCAAAAAATATATTATTTTTATCACTACAATGAATAAAATCATAGAAGACCATTGTGAACTAGTACTTTGCGGTGACAAAGTCCATTGAAGAAGCAGTAGTCCACATCGGTAGAAGTTGAACGATCTTTTTCTTGCTTAAAATGGATATTTTCTAATAGGAGACAAAGCCTTACTCCCGTAAATATGGAACGAGTCCAAGTTATTTACTACGAGTGTCACATACTAAACAAATGTCAATGTGAATAAAATATATGAATGTAAATATATAAAATATTAATGTACCTACTTATCTATTTTATTATAATAATAAATAATAATAAAGACAACAGAGATTAATTTATTATCAATTACCCCATCACTAAAATCCGTTGCCACCAAAATGCTACGATAACAAGGTCTATTCATAACAGAACAATCCAATATGTGGGTGAAAATAACCACCAGACATTTATTTCAAGGAATAAATGATAAGCGAAGACTCCTTTACATACAAAGTTTTGTCTTCTATCAATACACATACCTCAGTATTAGAGACAGAATTGGGCGTAGTTAAGCAAAAAGGACTCAACCCATAAAATAAATCTGTACTGTAAATATGCCTTATCAAATAAACATTTTTTATTTTTTTTTATTTATATATTTCAAGATACAAGTGTTTGAAGTTTGCTCATCCTATACATTTTTCTACAGGGGTGAGGCTGGGTTTTTGCATTCACTTTTTATAAGTAGAGTTTTCAAGACTTCACTGATTCAACCCGCAGCATTACATTGGCATACTTAACAAAATTTTGAGTTCTTTCTGCTCAACTACGTCTAATTGTGAAACTGACAAGTCATATAGCAGCAAATACAGCCAAATAGAAAATACCAACTATATATAATTTATTAAGTATATGAGATTTATTAAAGTATAAAACCAAATATTTTGAACTAAATAAAACCTGTTGATGTTCTGAGTATTGATTAAATGATTATCTATTACTGTGTTTCAAAACATTCTTGCCAATTGAAATTTAGCCAGCTCAGTTTAGATAGAAGTAAATATTTACATGAATAGAAATACCAATTAGGTCACTTCCATAATAAATGATACAATTACCTGTCAACATCAAAGGAGTAAAACCTTCTTCTCCTATTATCTTTATATGCACTCATATTAATCATTATATATTGTTTTTAACACTTTTTATTGCATATTACTAATTCACTTTGGTGTAACAACCTTGAACTCAAATTGCAAGGAAACATTAGTTTACAGTTTTATTAGTTGTGTATGTACACTGTACGAGGTTTCCTCAAGAACTAGCATATATTGCAGAAAAGAAAGTTAATATCCTAATTTGTTTGACAGTAGTAGTGAAATCAAGAGTTTGGCATACTTATTTAATTTTACAGTAGTTTTGACCATTCAATAATAGGAACGCTTTGGGATTACAAAAAACATTTAGGAAGTATCGAAAAATTGCATTATTATCACAAAGAATAAACCAAAATACGTAAAAATATAATAATTTGTAGTTACTTAAAACTAACCTGCAAATCGAATTTGTGTATAATCCATTCATGCCAGAATACATTTTATGCCTCCAGTATAGAAATAAACTTATAACTTATAATCCTTTGCAGTTCAGAATGTAAATTGATGCGTAATTATCGCAAATTTTCAATATTTCGCGGCTGCATACTTATGTTTTGTTTTCTATTTATTTGACGTAAGTTATCGTCCAATCATAAACATTGACCGATCATACGATATCCTTGTCTCGCCTTATCTCTATAATTATCCAACGTAAAACAGAGATGCAAGATTTAAGTTGGTGAGTGTTGCCATTTACAATCTTGAACTTAACTCGAGCGAAACTCCAGAAATATTTGCGTCAAGTTTCATAATCATTGCTCATTAGATAAGCTCATTAAATTCATTTCTAAATAAAATAGTAATAAATAAGTAACCAGATAAACATAAAACATGCAAATAGAATTCGTCATCTAAGAATAACTTAAACAATTAGAATCATAATTCGTTGTGTTATTTTATAAGAATCACAGTGATTAATGCTTAGAATTAAGTGTTATTTTCTCTTCGTTTCTTTACTCACTCAAAGCATCTATGCTCAAAGCGATAAGTAAGGATATTTTATTTATTTTAATATCATGCTCGAGGCTATCTATTGTTTTCGAAATAGTTGATCACGTCATATTGTTTTGTTAATAAAGTTGAAAGGGAAAAATGTTTCTAAGAATATTACTAAGTACAAATTTTTTAAGTGAACTCTGTAGCTTCGGTTTGTAATAACATTAACTTATTTTATTTTTTCCAGTGTGTTTGGCGAATAGGCTGTGTGCTGTGTAGGACCCATCACCAACCACCTTTTATTTTATACTTTTTCCCTACCTAGCTTGCAAAACTTGCTAAGGATTTTTTCGATGTTGTTGTCTTGGAATTGAATATGAATTTATTTACGTTCACTGAAAGTCTTGAAATCTTATTGAGAATAACATTTCAGTTTGGATGGACTTTGTTCGACCCTGGCCATGACGTTTGATTTAACAAATATACTTTGTAAATGGTAAATAATTGAACAGTGTAAAGGTTGATTTAAAGCCAAGATATTGCGTGAATGACCTTTAAATTTGAAATTAAATAAGAAAACACTATTATTTTAACAACAAATGTTCATATTTATTACGCGACGTTATACGTATTTCCTCGTTTCATTCTGATGAAAATTACTTCCAAATTATATAGTGATGTGCAATTAGATTTGTCATTACAATCACATTTTTCAAATAAAATTACATACATACATACATATACTAACTGCTATAAATCCCAAATAGGGGTAAGCAGAGTTTGGAATACGAAGTTATTATTCCCTTTGGTATTTCAAAATAATGGTAAGAAGTTTCCTGCAGTTTTATACTATTAATATTATAAATGTGAAAGTTTAGATGTTTGGATGTTTGGCAAAAAGAGGTAAAAAGGCTTCTCAATTACAGAATGTATATGAATTAAATTAAGCAGAATGCTAGATAATGGCCCAATTTACAACATAGGATACTTTCTATTCCGGAAAAATTGACCGATAAAATATTCACACCTGATTGAACTCAGAGTACCGGAAAAAACGCCTAAAGTTTGGCATAAACAAATTTACAGTACGAAGTCTGTCGGCTCAGCTAGTGATAATATAAATTTTACTAATGACATATTTACTGTGTCTGGGAAGTACGGCAGAAAACGGTCGCAAATATAATCCATTTATTTTTTATGTTTCAAAATTGTACAAAAGAATAGTAGTAAAAAACCTTGCTAAAAGACCACACTGATAGAAATGGTGATGACGAACTCATCACCATTTCTATCATTGTTAATTTATTTAATGCTCATAGTTAGCTGATACCAGCAATTCCACCTATATAAAGCATCTCATCTATGTGAGCTACGATTAATTGCGAAATGAACCACAGTGTGTGTGACTGATTAAAAAGATCCTTGCACAAATTGTTTTTAATAGCTCCAACGTAAATTATTATCTTGTTATAGGATATTTACTATTTATAAAGTTTTTACTTTCTTTTATCTAAAACTGACAAATAAAAACATTGATTAACACTGTTTTGATAAAAATGATTACTGTGATAATATGAAAAAGAAAATTACTCATCATAGTTGGTAAATCAATTGAATTAATAACGCAGGTTTCCATTCCTTGTTTATGTGTAGAATGTGCAATTGGTTGAGTGAGATCGATAAGCCATGAACTTGCTTACATTGGTAAATTTTACCCTCATTAGATTTTTTTACTTGAACATAGTTCAAATAGAAACGTATATACATACATACATATACTCATTGCTTTAAATCCCTTGAAGGGGTAGCCAGAGCTAGGGAATCAGAAATTCAAATAGAAACGATATCGCTTTAATCACAGATAATATAATACTTCAATAGTTTTAATTAACAAACTACAAAAAACTCCATTCTTCACTTTTGTGTAGTTTTATTAATATGTAAAAATTGTGATATCAGAATATTTACCTTTCTTTCTTTCCTGTTTCAGACCTTGCGTTAAAAAATATTGTCATAGTTAATTTTAAATGTTAAGGCAGTTAAGTAATCAAGGTTAGTATTAAAACTCTATGCGTATGTTCTATATGGAAACAAACTAACGTCGGCTTAGAATAGCACTTGCCCATCCTTACATTTTCTTATTAATAAGAATACTTTAGAATGCTTTAAAATTATTTGTGGTGTAGTGAAGAAAGAATTTAAGCTAGTAACTTATTTCAAAGACTGGAGCAATTTGAATTAAACATTACTTATAGCTTTATCTAAAAAACAGAGCAATATAATCAAAATATTTCTCAGCACCTTCAAGTAGTAATAATTGGTAAATACAAAGATCCTTGGTAATTAATTTTTAAACACAGACAAACACACAACAAATTAAGTTGTGAAACCTTCAGTCGCCTCGGACTAAACTTCACCACAGAGATAGATGGGGTAATTCTATTGCCAGTACACTATACTATTTATTGTAGGAGATTCACAACTTAACTTATAAAACCAATATTTGATTACTAGTGCAACAAAATGGCCAAGAACATCACGGTTTTTTCATAAACTGAATAAATCCATAATAAAAAATTGTGGTTGAATAGAATTAAGTTCTACTTACTGCAGAGTACTTGTGGTAGGGGGCTTAAGCAATTTATTATCAGCAGTAGTGCCACCATCATCTTTCTTCAGTTCCGGTTCAGATTCCAAGGTCATTTGGAACTGCTGGAGGTTAGGCATCACCGCGGTCGTATCATCATCACCCCAGTTCCGCTCCTCACCACTCGTGTCACCGATCACAAAACGTTTTGATGTCCTCCGTTTCAACATTTCGAAGAAAAAACGGATCGAATCACACACTGTTGCGAATACTTGAATGGACGATTGAATAATATTCATAAAGACATTTTCGATTGCCTAGAACTGCTATTAACTAATGGATAATTTTTTTAGGAATTAATTAGTGTCCAAATTGACCGTATTATGTTATTGTATTGATTGTATTAGTTTTGTATGAAATATTATCGAGGTCGGGAAATAGGCTCTGTTTAAATGGCAACCCTATTTGTTATCACACACGGAAGGATTAACATCCAGAGTTGTTAACTGTTTGCTACGAGTACGCAATTAAAAAAAATTATTGTCTGGTACGGTACTACGGTATATTTTGTTATTTTTAAAATGGATGATTTAAATTGAATTAAAGCTGAATGAAGCCTATGATATATTTATGTTTAAGGTTGAGTGCTATCAGTATTAATTAAATAAATGGGGCTGAGTACAGTCTCTTCAAACAAAACTATAGTCTACCCGCTAAAAATCTGATTATAATATGGCAAAGAAGTCATAGTAACCCAGCATGAAATATAGTTTGCTACATGTTTGCTACAAACAGGCGAAAAATTGAGTCTTTACATACATAAATCGAATTAGAAATTCCTCCTCTTCTCATTCTTAACTCGTCTATACCCTGAGTATATGCCAATTTGTTTTTGCTTAGGTTATATCTGGGTTTAATTTATGAAGTTTCCTAATGGTGAGATAGAACATCATAATGAAACCTGTATGGCTGGGTTGGGCTTAACTTTGTCATGTGACAATGACAGACAAAACGGCGATAGGCCTGCCCGGCCCGCCATCACGTGAGTACACTGTACAAGCAAAAGCTCCGTAACAAAACAGCAGGAACTCTGAATAGGAGTCGACAAAAATGTTAGATGATGTTCAGAAATATTAGTAACTTTGCCATCGCTTCGCGGATTTAGGGCTTGAAATTTGGGCTTAAGAGTTAAATAAAGTATGGACTCGGATCACAAGACAAACTGACCTGACCTTTGTCTAATGCCTTCATTTACTGACACGTGTGCGTATGACTTTTAGCATTCGTATGTTAATCTTTAATCAAACAGCTGTAAAAATTATTGTCATTGTGAGATGAGATATGTCGTTGCAAAGGCTACGATTTGCCGCAAAATAATATACCTACTCACGACTATAAATAAAGAAAGAGTAGTTAGAGTTTTGAATAAGAAATTCTTCGAATCAAACTTAGTAACTCTTTATTCCATGTTCTTCAGACACTTTTGAAGTCGAGTGGAAAAATATGTATGTATATGATATAATATATTTACGTTTATGAAAAAATGTTGGTAAATAAATGGATTGTTGGTCTGCAACCACATTACAACAGAATCACTTAAATGACCCAAACACTTTAAGTCACCTAAAAAGACACATTTGGTAAGAATTAACCACAAATATGTGTTTAGAAAAGACACATTGTTATTGGACCGGCTAAAGATTTGATCTCGCGCCTCCTGCATGAGAAACAGTGGTTCCCCCACTGACCTACCACAGTTGTCACTTTATTTTAGTATTAGATAATATGGAAGTCCACACTTATCGACTATCTCTACTAATTACTGGACCGAAAACCTATTGCTTCCATTATTTATCATTGGTTTAGGTTATTTGATATTACTAGGTGGGTAATGAAGCTTCGCAAGCTAGCAGATAGCAGACTTGAGATTTGAAATTAAAGAGCTAGCAGATTTTTTTCTAATAGTTTCCAATAGACTTACATGGGAAACTTCAAAGGATGATCATTCCTCAATGGTAACATTTATTCAAAAATATCGTCACAACATGGTCCTTGATGCCTTTGACCATCATGCAAAATTTGGTTGAGGTCGGATATACCTAATAAATAACATATACATATACTCACGGCTATAAAACCCTAGAAGAGGTAGCCAGAGCTAAGGAATTAAAAATTCCTCAGCCACTTTTGGAAGTTGCGTGGGAAAAGATGGTAAAATAAAGGTCGTTGGTGATGGGTCTCCAACCGCATCGCCCAAAAATTACCTTCAAAAGCCCCAACACCGTTAGTCGCCTATTACGTACACCCACCGTAAGAAATGGGGTAGTGCTATTCTAAGCCGACACTACACAGCAATCTATATACTTATAATAAATCTGTAGAGAGGTCAATTCTGTACATGAAATATATTTTCAAAATAACTATCAGGTGGTGATTAGGGATCGATACTGATGCCAAAAATGCAATCAGTAAATTTTTTGTCTGTCTGTCTGTCTGTCGGTTTGTATGTTCCTTATGGAAACAAAAACTACTCGATGGATTTTAACGAAACTTGGTACAATTATTCTCCATACTCCTGGGCAGGTTTTTGTATACTTTCCAGCAGAGTAGTAAAGGGGAATTTTGGGAAATTTTGGGAAAACGGGAGAAGTTACTACATTTTTTAAGCTTCCGTCGCGTGTGCAGCCTTAATGGTTAAACTTACATAGAAATCATGTATGACGGAAATATTCTTCATAAAATTATCTAAAAAAAATCCTCAACAGTTTATGTCTATCTTTTACGGTTGACTCACAATAACACGTGTAATTCCTGATATCTTAGCAGTTCGGAACATTCTGATTATATTTGTTTACTTTTACGTTTGTAAACCTCTCACTCATTTCTTGTTTAAAAAAGGTAACATTATTACCTATTCAATAAAAAAATAATCATAGAAATCGGTAGAGAAACACCGAAATTATACATAAAATAAGCCATCGCGCCCGTGACCAAAACCGAATCGTTACTAATTTACATATAACATACTAGATGGCGCCAGCAGTTACATCTTACAACACGTAATGATTAATTTTTTAGATTGTTATAAATATTTTATAGCGTTTTATTCCAAAATTTGCTATTAAACGGAAATACTGAACCGTTCATTAAAGCGCATTAAAAATCACCAAACTACACTGTTTAAGGAGTGCTATAAATTTAATAAATTGAAAACATTGCGCTGAATTTCACAATGCTTGAGCAGTGACTAAAGAAAGAAACCTCAGATATTTAAAAAACAACGCTACCCGTGCGAAGCTGGGACGATCCACTAGTAAATAATAAATAAAGGCAAGAAAAATTTCGACACCAGCGTGAATCGAACCCAGGACCTCCGGGTATACGCCGTTTAGGAGGTTACATGTGAAATACAAAAGTCGGGGGCTAATGTAGCTTCGCTCCAACAAGTGATATACTTTTATTAATTTTTTTTTCATTTTTGCATGACATTATAGTTGAAGCCTTTATGAACCCGAATATTTCTCTTTCTTTGTTAAATTTAACGATTTTAATAATACTAAAATAATAATAATAATAAAATCATTTATTTCAGACAAATCAGTTACAAAATGTCCATATATCTGTTAGTGGAAAGACTTATAAACTGTGTTAGGAGAATTTGAAATTTATATTACTCATCACATGGAGTGGTGACCAATGATTTCAAATTGGACTATCAACACTGTTTGCAATGATCTCCAGGAGCTTGTTGGTGCTACTCGTTTACGGAAAATCAAGGATATTCCCAAGTTCTTCACGGATACAAATTATTTATTAATACTTAATTTTCCCTTCCCAAACTTTAGTGACGTAGTATTAATAGCAGTCCAAACCACTTAAGCCTAAAGATTTTATAATTTTGTTGTTTTAATGAATGACCAAAACCGGTCACTCAAGGTCATTCGGTCAATCTTTATTTATTATAGAGAGGAAATATTTATTTGTGTGATTGTTTGCCTGTAGTGCAGGTTCCAAAACCAATATCGATTTTGATTCTATCATTAATAAAAACCTAAAACCTTCAGCAAAAATATAGGCTATATACGAGTATCATCACGCTAATTTTCATAAGGGGTGAGCAGTAGGTATTTGAAAAATATCACTACCCTTATGCACTAGTAGTTCTATATGTGCTCCTGGAGATGTCTCCAGAGATGTTGAGGAAAAAAAGTAAACGACTTAGATCAGACCAAGGCTGATCAGTAAGCAATTCTCAGAAATTCCCGGGTCACTGACTGGTTGGAAATAAATTTTGATATCTAAGATACAATTTAACAATATCTTCCAAAAAGACAGGCGTTCAAAGTATGAGAGAAGGGGATTGTATTAAAATATTGATGAATGCGAATGAAGATCGAGAAGTTTGCCAGGATCGTACAAAGTGGAGATCGATAGTCTCTGCCTACCCCAGTGGTAATGGTAACTAATAGCGTGAGTGTATGTAGGGATCCAATTTTAAAACTATGGTAATCCAAAACTATGGTTTTGTTAGAGTCTAAGACTTTTTTTTCACAGAAATAAAGTTTGATATTAAAAAAATATCAGGAGACCTAGCACAACAACAATTTTATCGCAGCGATATTGGTTAGAAGGAGATGACAGATGAGATGTGATGTAATATAATTTGTGAAATAATATAATTTAATGTAATATAATTTAATTAGTAATTTGATTATTTTTTTAATTTTTTTTTTCTACTTTTAACCTTAATGTGTTTTATTTTATCTTATCGAGTTTAATGGGTATTAGTGTTATTTTGAATTGAAATTTGAAAATATTTACATGTCAAAATTTATGTACTGTATGTCATGTAAATTGGGATGTGTAAATGCAATAAAGATTTTGATTTTGATTTTTATTTTGACAGTATACTATACGATATTAAGTAAGTCCGTAAGAGATGGCTGTTTTATCCCACGCGATATATAGTGAAATGGTCGGTCTTACTAATTAATATGCAGGCCTGTTTAAATATAAATGCCTATAAGTGCCCACCTTAACAGTCTTTTTTCTATCTTGCACACAAAGTCTTCTTCCACATCACACCTGATCGTTCACGATTCACACTATTTAATAAGAAGTAATGTGAGGTAATAGAGATGACAACAATACTTCACGCTCCTACATTGATGATGTTAAATGGTGATCAAAGTTCAATAATCGTTAGACCCGAAGGTTGGATACGAGTAACATTAGCTTTAAGAACATACATACATACATATACTCACGGCTGTAAATCCCTAGAAGGGGTAGCCAGAGCTAAGGAACTAAAATTTCCTCAGCCACTTTTGGAAAGTTGAGTGGGGAAAAAAATAAAGGTCAAAATAAAGGTCTTTAAGAACAAAAGGTCAAAAACACGTTTCGGCAAAAATAACGCAAATCTGCAACAGCCCCCGTAGCAAGAGGCGTGTGAGAGCGAATATATCACGTCAGTTTCTGACATCTCATGTGACGTACGCGCACCCACAAGCTTCATGCTACCAGTACAGAAGAGCAAGCACGAGCGCTATTTTATCGACACGATAACGGTTAGAATGAGATGGCAGTATACGATACTAAGTAAGTGCGTAAGAGATGGCTGCTTTATCCCACGCGATAACTAGTTTAAACACGGCTCGTACTAGCCGAGCAGGTCGTCTTTCGCACCTAATCGTTCACAACTCACGCTATTTAATAAGAATTAATGTGAGGTAATAGAGATTACAACAATACTTCACGCTCCTACATTGATGATGTTAAATGGTGATCAAAGTTCAATTATCGTTAGACCCGAAGGTTGGATAACCTAGCTTCAAGAACAAAAAGGTCAAATGTTTCGACAAAAAGAACGCAAAATACCACAGGTAAACAAAAAAAATGATTATAACCAGTTGTGATGTTACCAGTATTGGTGTGCGAATTAAAGTAACATACATACATACATATACTCACGACTATAAATCCCAATATAGTGGTAGCCAGAGCTAAGGAATTAGATATTCCTCAGCCACTTTTGGAAGCTGCGTGGGGAATGTATGGTGAAATAAAGGTCCTTGGTGATGGGTCTCCAACCGCATCGCCCAAGAATCCCTTTAAAGCCCCAATACCGTTAGTCGCCTTTTACGTACACCCACCGGAAGAAATGGGGTAGTGCTATTCTAAGCCGACACTACACAGCAAATTAAAGTAAGAAGGCTTAAAATAACATTACTAAATTTATAAATAAAGTGACCCCTTCTAGGGATTTATTGATTTAAGTATACATACATACATACACGTTCACGCCGAATATCCCCGAAGGGGTAGGCAGAGGTACTAATACTTCTGAACATCACGTGACTTTGTCACCTGGTGTTCAGAGTACCCACGTTTTGCATGTATATGTTTATCTATTAAATGAATTGGCCAAGTGCAAGCCTAGGCAAGTTAAGCGATATAATATTTTGACGACGTCTGTGGCCGAGTGGATAGGTGACTAGCTTCTCGGTCCGGACGTTGCGGGTTCGATCCCCGCTGAGAAAATGTATGTGATGAGCAAAGTGAAAGTTTCTTATACTTAGTTATTTTTTTAAAAACTTTAAAGCGGTTCACAAAATATTAATTTTCATCCCCGTAGCATCTATAGTCTCGGAAATAAATTGAATTGCTGTGACATACAGACAGACACATAGACGTTACGAAACTAAAAGGGTTTTCATTTTTTGCCATTCGGCTATAAACCCCTTAAAAGAAGTGAAAATTCTAAACATACAGACTTATTCTCATTCTGCTAATTATTCATCGACTGTTTCATACATGCTCTTTTATTATTCATGTTTTGCATTTTTTACATTTCCTATTTGTTCTCTTTATAGTTTAAATTGTCTTCCGTGGTCGTCGTCTCCTCACGTTACCATTCATGACATTGCCTCTATAATAACTTAATAACATAATATAGAAATAAACAATCTGCGTGGTTTTAAAACTGACTGACTCAGTGTTGTCGCTTTGTGGGTATTTATAAATACATGATAACATAACCCAAACTCAAAACCTTCACGCCGTCTATCCCCGAAGGGGTCGGCAGAAGTATAAATACTTATAAACATATCGTGACATTGTCATTGTCTCCTGGTTTTCAGAGTACCCACGTTTTGATTGGGCCGTGTATTCACGTGATAGGGGGCAGGCCTATCGCGGTTTTGTACGAATACACTGTCTCATGACTAAGCATAACTCACCTATGTCACATGACTCAGCCATGTGGGTTTCCTCACGATGTTTTCCCTCACCGTTAAAAAGCATGATAAATTAACTACACATATGTCTTTGGAAAGGTCTAACCCGGGTTATCTTCACATTATGCGGTGTTACTAAGCTATCACGGTTGAATCATAACTCTGATTTACAAATTATCAGGCCATTAGTTATGATTGGGGTAGGTAGAGACTATCGATCGCCTTTCATATTGATTTTGTCCCCACAGAGGTGCTTAAGCCTACCTTTAATATGGCGATTTAGCCCTAACCCATTTCGCTCGCTTAATGGCAGCCCTTACTGTGCGCTTATTAAGCACGGAATCGTCTTCATTTTCTCGTAATATGTATTATTTCTCAAAACCTATTAAAAGAAAGCCCAACTCGCACTTAGCCAGTTTTTAGAACAACTTATAAAGAAGTAAACCAGTCTTAGAAGGACGATGTAACATTTATATGCGATTTATAGGTGCTAGCTGAAAATCAGTGTTGTGAGGTTACACTCACAACAATACGCTGAGTTAGCAACCCTTTCGTTGCAAGACTTTTAAATTTTTATCTGGATTTACTGTACTTGTTGTTTGTTTTTGTGTTTAAGTGTTTTAAATTTGTATGCAACGAATAAATATTTTCTTTTCTTTTTTCTTTTTTTACATAAAACATAACATAAACGTTCACGCCGTTTATCCCCGAAGGGGTTGGCAGAGGTACCAATACTCCTGAACTCACATGGCAAGCGCCATCTAGTTTCCAGAGAAGGTACCCACGTTTTGCTTAGACAGTGTACTCACGTGATAGGGGGCAGGCCTATCGCCGTTTTGTACGAATACACTGTCACATGACTAAGTACAACTCAGCCATGTGGGTTTCCTCACGATGTTTTCCCTCACCGTTAGCAACCATGATAAATTAACCACTCATATGACTTTAGAAAAGACAAATTGGTGTAGGCCCGTCCCAGGATTGGAACTCACGCCCTTCTGTTTTTCGGGCGGGTGTTCATACCCACTGGACTATCATGTCGCTTATTTGTTTCTTTTTTTATCCTGTTAAAAAAGCCCTCGTTGGCAACTATACTTCTTATTATGAATGAAGGGGAACGATTTGTTTGTCTGTTTGTTTGTCTGCAAACCACTCAACCACTCAACCGGTTTAACGATAGAAAAAATTTAAAAATTGAGAACCTATAACTTTATGATATAAATAACTAAATAGACAGTATTACATAAACTTCTAAGTTACTTAAGTAAACAAGTTGCCTCTATTTGTTTAATAATCGTAGCTTTGAGTATTTGACGTATTGGCTTTAGGAGGTCAGATGGACTAAGAATATAAAAAAGATTGTTCAATATAGCATGAAATCTGTGTGTTAGGGTAAGTGCTAAGGTAGTAATTATTGGAAGGAATTATGTAATTTAACTAATAATCACGCCCGTTGTTCCCATTGGGGTAGGCAGAGACTATAGACCGCCACTTTTTACAATCCAGGCAAATTTCTCTTGCTTCTGTCACATTCATCATTCTTCTCATACATGCTCTTTTATTCTTTCACTACGGACTTTGGCCTTCGTAATAGATTTATTAGGGAGTAAATGGAATATTACAGTTGTTTGGCCACATAGATGAAAGTATATTGAAATGGTTATGTTAACAGAGGATGTTCCAAAAAAACAGGTATCAGAAGTGATAATAAAAAAGAGATCTATCTGAAAATACATACATACATATACTCACGGCCATATATCCCAAAAAGGAGTAGCTAGAGATTCAGAGTTAGAAGCTCCGCAGCCATATTTGGAAGTTGATAGGGGACAAGATGGCAGAAATATAGTATTGTTGGTGACGGGTTCCTAACGGCATCGCCAAAAACCACTTACCCCATAAACCCCATACCCTTAGTCGCCTCATACGATAGCCGTGGGTAGAAAGGGGTAGTGACTTTCTAAGCCGGCACTACACGGCAATATACAAGTTATATAGTTAAGAGAAATATGCTACGATAAAATATCCGTAAAGATTATCGGTATCTCTGATAGTATTAATTTTTATGTTATCGGTTTGCGTCACGTGATGTTATTAAAAAAACTACATTGATTATACATTGTCACGTTAATAAGCATATGGTCACGTATTTGTCATTTACATACATATATTTTAACACCGAAGAGAAGGCAGAAGCCGTGTAGTGTCGGCTTAGAATAGTACTACCCGGTTCCTACCGATGGGTGTACGTAAGAGGCGACTAACGGTATTGGGGCTTTTAAGGGATTTTTGGGCGATGCGGTTGGAAATCCATCACCAACAACCTTTACTTTACCATCTTTTCACCACTCAATTTTCCAAAAGTGGCTAAGGATTTTTTTATTCCTTAGCTCTGGCTTCCCCTTCTAGGGATTTATAGCCGTGAGTATATGTTTGTACGCATGTAGACGGCAGATGAAGGAAGCATAATTCTTTTGAAGACTTAAATTATCAAGGATGTAAATCCCGAGCAACTTCTGGAAGTTGCCTGGGGAAATGATAGTAGAAAAATAGTTGGTTGATGATGGGTCTCCAGCTACATCACCCAACATACATACATTTACTTACGTTAGTTTCCATTGGGGTAGGCAGAGACTATCGATCGCTACTTTGTACGACTTTAAGTGTTCGGCTTTGCACTAACCTACACCAAGTTTTAAGCAAAACAAACAAATGTATTAAAATATTATAATGTATCCACTTAATTTTGGTGATTTTGAATGTAGTTTTATTCGCCATTTAAGGTTTATTAGCTATTAATTCTCCGGATAATATGATGCCTATGTCAAACGGAAATAATGTAAAAAAATATATAATCAGAAGACTCAGTGATTATCTCCTACAAACATACAAACGTTACCTCTTTACATATATACATGAAGAAGTAGAAAAATATGGTATTAAGTTATGATTTACTGTTGAACTAATACATTATATTTGATGTATGGTGTATTAGACTACTACTAGTAGTAGAAATCATACAGATTAATTAACAGCAGCATTAAGATCGCTTTTATAATTGTACTCATGTGGAATCATGTTTTCTAGTGGTGTTATGAACCAAGTAGCTATTAATGTTACGATGATAAGAATATCTAAGGTGTAGGTCAATCTGTCTGACACACCAGGATCTGAACTTTGATCCTCGCAAGGCCTAACACTTGTCATGGGCTATTGAAGAATAAATAATAAAACAATATAAGATTAAGTGAAATTTGAATAAAATTTCATAATGCATAAAACAATCTCAGCCCAGAGTCAAGGCCAGCGGAAAATATGAGATGAATATTATCTTTTTTTAATTTCTTTTTTTTTTATTTGCGAATCAAAATGTCTTTATGATACTTTTAAGTTAAAGTTTTGGCCATCCAGTTTAATGAGGTTTTTTTTTATGATTGGTAGTTAAAATATATTAGGTTTGTGTTTAAATATCCCCACGTTTTAACACATATTCGCATCCATTTACAATGTTTAAAGTTCAGTTACGTCATTAAAGTCCTCAAAAGTGGAAAATAACGTAAATAAATCACACACAAACTGCACTTCAACTCGTTTTATCACAAAGTAAAAGTGTACAACCTTTTAAATCCGAACTACATTCACTGCACTACATAAAACTTTTTAAAGACGTATTTTTCATAATTTCGCGCCAAAACCGGATAGCGCGAGACGCGTAAGAATGGCGCAAAGGTAATCCACCTACTGGTTGGTTGAATGTAAATTTTTTGCCGCCATTTTCTATCTTGTTCTTGACCGGCTGATTATTGCATCAATGTTTATTTACGTCATAAATTATTTAATTCAACTAATGATCCAGTAATGTCGAGTCTAGTCGTTGATTCTGTTCGTTAACAATGGAATATTGATGAACTGAGGATAAAGACATAACCAATTTGAGTGTGGCTCTACACGTGATTACAACCATTAAATCATAAGCCGTGCTATAAAAATACTTTTTTAATGTTTGGGTGGATAAAAAGCTAATTCTTATTATTTTTAAGTCAAATACATGGAATTAATATTTTAGGATAAAATATAAACTTAATGATATCTTTTAATTCAAATTTCTTAACAATTTTGACTATCCATTTTATAGTATTATGCATGTTATATATTTATATTAAATACGATAGGTCAATCATTTGGTGCAAGTCACAGGCTGCCGAGATCTCTGTAACATCCTTTGGGAAAGACCCATATCCTGTAGTGGACGACTATCGATAACTAAAACAACAATCTATTTCTCCTGATTGGTTGAAGATTGAAAGTAGGTATAATAATATATTTACATACATACATATACTCACGGTTATAAATCCCTAGAAGGGGTAGCCAGAGCTAACGAATTAGAAATTCCTCAACCACTTTTGAAAGTTGCGTGGGGAAAAGATGGTAAAATAAAGGTTGTTGGTGATGGGTCTCCAACCGCATCGCCCAAAATTCCCTTAAAAAGCCCCAAGTCCGTTAGTCGCCTCTTACGTACACCCACGGGAAGAAATGGGTAGTGCTATTCTAAGCCGACACTACACAGCTAAGATTGAAAGTATAATAATATATTTCTTTTTAAAAAAATACGCGGTCGATAGTAGTCTCAGCGGTTACATATTTAGCTGCAAACATTTTTATGAGCATAATTAGCTTTTTGGTTCTGTCTGAAGTTAATACAAGCATACAATACATACATATACTCACGGCTATATATCCCTAGAAGGGGTAGCCAGAGCTTCGAAATAAGAAACTTCTCAGCCACTTTTGGAAGTTGATAGGGGAAATGCTGGTAAAATAAAGGTTGTTGGTGAGGGATCGCCCAAAAATCCCTTCAAAAGCCCCAAAATCCTTAGTCGCCTCTTACGTTCACCCACGGATAGAAATGGGGTAGTGCTATTCTAAGCCGACACTACACAGCAAGCGTAAGTTATTAATCTTACTTTTTCGTGTATGTTATATATTGAATGTAAAGTAAGATACAATAATGCCGCGTAGTGCCAGCATAGAATGTCACTACCCCTTTCTACCATTTCTTCCACTGGGTGTTAGTAAGAGGCGGCTAAGGGTATTGGTTGCGAATAAGTGATTTATGGGCGATGCGGTTGGAGACCCATTACTAAAAACCTTTATTTTACCATCTGTTCCCTAATGAACTTCCAAAAGTGGCGAAGGAATTTCCTATTCCGAAGCACTGGCCACCCCTTCCAGGGATTTATAGCCGTGAGTATATGTATGTGTGAGTTCTAAATCTTATTCCTTTCGTATATATAACATATTGAGTATAAATTCAGATACAATAATAGTTTACAAGTTTGACTCACACTAAACAAACTTGTATCAACGATGTAAAAGGTAAAACCCATGCGGCAAATTACAGGACCAACCTTTGGTATGATTAAATGATATTGTTATTTCAAACCGCAAAGACGAGAAAAATAATCTTGCTGGGATTTTCGTATGATTTGTGGTTACTTACTTACTTACTTACTTATACTCACGCCCATTGTTGCCATTGGGGTAGGCAGAGACTATCGATCGCCATTTTGTGGTTAAGTAAGTATTTATGTGTATCATTTAGTCATGCCGCATAGTGCCGGCTTAGAAGAGTAGTAAGAGCCGACTAACGGTATGGGGCTTTTTAAGTGGTTTTTGGGCCATGCGTTTGGAGACCCATCACCAAAGATACTTTATTTCTATCAGTACGAGTATGTACCCAATAAATTTCGAAATATATTACATTAATACACTCATAATTTTTAAACATCATTTTATTATTGTCTACGAGAATTAATATTAACTATGGTACACAAATAGTGACTTGTATTTAGAAGTAAGGATGTTCATAGATTATACCTGTAGGGCAAGCACGAGCACATTTATCGACACGATAACGGTTAGAATGAGATGGCAGTATACGATACTAAGTAAGTGCGTAAGAGATGGCTGCTTTATCCCACGATTCCCACGATATAACTAGTTTAAACACGGCTCGTGCTTGCCCTTCTGATATGTGAAATTCACGTATCACAGTATTAGTCACCAAACTCTTCCAAAACGGCAGAACCAATTTAAATGAAATTTTGCATACACATTGGGTACGTCTGAGAATTGGTTCTTAACTATTTAGTATACTCCCAAGTGATAAGGGTTTCACACCCCTAACATTTTATTTTTATTTTATCGACTAGGAATTCCCTGAAAATAAGTTATATCGCAAAACAACGTTTGCCGGATAGTATTTATGAGATAATATGACCCTAGCAACGTCATTGAATTGAACCCTAATGAAGCCAATGTGAACCGAATCAATATATATATTCTGCCTGATTAACCATAATTTTATATTAAAGATATCTCTAATCTCAACTACTAAAGGTCATCTCTACGAGTAAGTCTCATCTAAAGGTCAGGAATATATATAGAAATGGTATAGTCTGTTATATAACAGAACTTTTTATATACGCCATATATTCTCAAAGGGTTAGTAGAGGTGTTCTATTTTGACCAACAATCAGAAGTATCAGGATCTGTGTCTCAAGTTCGGGAATGTGTAACGAGAACAATAATTATGTTATAAACATGAAATAAAGAAGAAACCATATCTTCAGCATTACCTCTCTTTCTCCGCCTTTTAAATTCATCAAACTTCTTATTACTATACTAGTGGATCGTCCCAGCTTCGCACGGGTAGCGTTGTTTTTTTAAATATCTGAGGTTTCTTTCTTCAGTCACTGCTCAAGCATTGTGCAATTCAGCGTAATGTTTTCAATTTATTAAATTTATAGCACTCCCTTAACAGTGTAGTTTGGTGAATTTGAATGCGCTTTAATGAACGGTTCAGTATTTCCGTTTAATAGCAAATTTTGGAATAAAACGCCATGAAGTATTTATAACAATCTAAAAAATTAATCATTACGTTATGTAGGATGCAACTACTGGCGCCATCTAGTATGTTATATGTAAATTAGTAAAGATTTGGTTTCGATCACGGGCGCGATGGCTTATTATATGTATAATTTCGGTGTTTGTCTACCGATTTCTATGATTCTTTTTTTATTGAATAGGTAATATAGTTACCTTTTTTAAATTAGGGATGAGTGAGAGGTTTACAAACGTAAGAGTAAACAAATATAATCAGGATGTTCCCAACTGCTAAGCTATCAGGAATTACACGTGTTATTGTGAGTCAACCATAAAAGATAGACATATACTGTTGAGGATTTTTTTTAGATAATTTTATGAAGAATATTTCCGCCACACATGATTTCTATGTAAGTTTAACCATTAAGGCTGCACACGCGACGGAAGCTTAAAAAGGAGTAACTTCTCCCGTTTTCCCCAAATTTCCCAAAATTCCCCCTTACTTCTCTGCTGGAAAGTATACAAAAACCTGCGCAGGAGTATGAAGAATAATTGTACCAAGTTTCGTTAAAATCCGTCGAGTAGTTTTTGTTTCCATAAGGAACATACAAACCGACAGACAGACAGACAGACAGACAGACAGACAAAAATTTTACTGATTGCATTTTTGGCATCAGTATCGATCCCTAATCATCACCTGATGGTTATTTTGAAAATATATTTCATGTACAGAATTGACCTCTCTACAGATTTATTATAAGTATAGATTATTAAAACTTTTGACTCCCATACATACATATACTCACGCCGTTAGTTCCCATTGGGTTAGGCGAGACTATCGATCGCCCTTTTGACTCTCGTCACTTTATAATGTTTTCGGTACGATCACCTCCGAAATGTCCGTGGCCATCTTGTACTAATAATACCATCTAAACTAAATACATCAAATCCCAAAAAGGTTAGCCAGAGCTTTAGAGCTAGAAACTTTTCAGCTACATTTGGAAGTTGATAGGGGACAAGATGATAGAAATAAAGTATCGTTGGTGATGGGTCCCCAACCGCATCGCCCAAAAACCACTTAAAAAGCCTCATACCCTTAGTCGCCTCTTACGACACCCGTGGGTAGAGAGGGATAGTCACATTCAAAGCCGGCATTACACGGCAATGTTCAAAGAATCAGCATAAAATACCTTATTAAATGTCAAAAAGAACCCTGTCTTGCCTTGGATTGCTAGAAGCACTCACAGTCTCAAAATTCAATGTTTATCTTCCAAACACTTAATTAAAACTCCGATGAACATTTAAGTGTCATATCGTACTCACCGAAGTTTACTCCTCCGTTCAGCCAACGCCAACTGCTGGGCTTGCGTCAACACTCTTCGGATCGGCAGAGGCTGGTTGGAGAACGAGTCTCCACCTTCGTGGGACGGGCCCGAGTCGTCTTCCTGGGCGTCTGAGCTTTCTGATGATTTTTCCTGCAAGAAAAAGTAGATATTAGGGGGAGAAAGGATTGCAGGGTGTTGTGGCTTTGAAATAGACGGGAGTCTGAAGTTATCACCGCATTGGGATAGGCAGAGACTATTAATCGTCACTTTGTCACACGTGATCAAACTGGCAGACCTCTCGAGCTTAATGTCATACATGTGTGGGAACAGCAAAGATATACTGATGGCCAGTACAGCCTACTGTGTACCAACTTATAATTTGTATCTATGCTTAACTCGAAAAACATTTACACTCCGCGATGTAGGAATATGAGTGAGAAGCTGCTATGTGCGAGTGAGTCCGCAGTAGAGTGCGCTCTAACATGACTCCCACACATGTTATTTTTGATTTCAGGCGGCTCTTTTAGCACATTATCTATTTGATCTCTATGTGTTCTCCGTGGTCTTTTACTACTGATATAGAAGAACCACCGCTGCTCGTGCCGTTAACGCGAATTCAAATCCTGAGACGGGCTGGCCCGTGCTGTTCGCAATGTGTCTTTTCCAATGTTATGACGTTGTTCATTATATCAGGGTCGCTAACGGTGATGGTAAACATCGTTTAAATCGTGAGGGAAAACAACAAAATGAGGAAACCCACATGGTTCAATCTTACTTAGTCATAAGACAGTGTTCTCATAGAAAACAGCGTTAGGCCTGCCCTCTGTCACGTGAATGCACCAAGCGAAACTTGGGTACTCTGAACACATTTGATGTTAATGTCTCTGCAACCCTTTTGGGAATATACAGTGTGTTATTTTTACATAACATAACATATAACATAAACTTTCACGCCGTTTATCCCCGAAGGGGTTGGCAGAGGTACCAATACTCCTGAACTCACATGGCAGCGCCATCTAGTGTCCAGAGAAGGTACCCACGTTTTGCTTAGAACACCCGCCCGAAAACAGAAGGGCGTGAGTTCCAATCCTGGGTCGGGCCTACACCAATTTGTCTTTTCTAAAGTCATATGTGTGGTTAATTTATCATGGTTGTTAACGGTGAGGGAAAACATCGTGAGGAAACCCACATGGCTGAGTTGTACTTTGTCATGTGACAGTGTATTCGTACAAAACGGCGATAGGCCTGCCCCCTATCACGTGAGTACACTGTTATTTTTATTTAACTTATTGAATCAGGGAAAGAAAAATTGCGATTCCAGCAGCAGCAGAAACAGTGGTTACTTCGCACCATAGCTCAGCTGGCAGAGCGACCAGGGCCTAGACCAGGATGTAGCGGGTTCAAGTCCTGCTGGTGTCGAAATTTTTCTTTCCTTGATTTAATAACTAAAAAAATCCTAACATGAGATTATTACCATCTTTTCCCCAATCAACTTCCAAAAGTTGCTGAGGAATTTCTCATTTCAAAGCTCTGGCTACCCCGTTAAGGGATTTATAGCCGTGAGTATATGTATGTATGTATGTATGTATGAGATTACATGCATAACAAAGTTTAATCAATATACGGTGTGTTTAAGTAACTTACATTTTCATCCGTTTTCGCTTCCTCCGACTCGATTTTCTCAAAGTCATTACTTTCGCTGGACGAGCAACGGACTTGCTCCCCTTGGTCGCCCATCATGTCTGTAAAAACAACAGTAGTTACCTTAATTTTGATATAAATTATATGGAAAATAACAACGGCTTCAATACATATATTTTTATACATACGCACACGACATAGATCAAGTTAGGTCCAAGAACAAAATAGCTTGTGGTACCTTTGGGATACTACGAGTATAGTTGCTTGACAATACATACATACATATACGTGGGTGTTCGTAAGAGGCGGCTAAGGGTATTGGGGCTTTTTAAGTGATTTTCGGCGATGTGGTTGGAGATCCATCACCAAAAATATTTACTTTACAACCTTTTCCCACTCAGTTTCTAAAATTGGGAACGGTTTATTATTTCTGAATCTCTGGCTACCCCTTCTAGGGATTTATATGCGTTTGCGTATGTATGTATGTTGTAAATATTAGTAAAATTTTTCGCCTGGAATGTTGAAATATATAATCTTTATACTGTAAACATTGCAATCACTTTGCATAAGGCGTAATATAATGGAGACAAAACGGAACTTTTATTCGCTAAAACTACACGAATTCCTTCTCTTAGCTGGTTAAAAAGGTGATTATATTTTTCGCTCATTTCGAATATCGTATCTAACGGTAGAAGAATTATGAAAATCTGGTTATTTTTGAAACGTCAAAAATTGGAGGAGTGTTT
The DNA here is from genome assembly GCA_963576735.1 of Bedellia somnulentella. Classification (NCBI taxonomy): domain Eukaryota; kingdom Metazoa; phylum Arthropoda; class Insecta; order Lepidoptera; family Bedelliidae; genus Bedellia; species Bedellia somnulentella. The sequence goes on from OY755199.1 coordinate 5,781,197, forward strand.
GAATAATTTTTCACGTAATTAAAAAAATACATACGAAAAATTCTCGAGACCCATTAAGAAGAGGCAGATTAGATTTCAACATAGATAAAACAATTCATAATAATATTGAGTAGGAGATAGGCGGGAGGAATAGATTACATCGTTCCCGCGAAGAATTTAATAATGTCTTGGGTTACCGCTGCCCTAGTTACCGTAGAATGCAACCGGAGCTGTAAAATAATGGATATGCCTTGCTCATTTTTATCATGTTTTAATGTGGTGCATAGAGCTTTGTAGTGTCAGTTTAGAATATTACAAGCCCATCTCTTCCACGAGACGCGATCCTGTTGTCGACCCATCACATTTTTTTTACTCTACTATCCTTTTTTCACTTACACTTTTTAAATGGCACGAAAAACGTTTTTTCTTTCTTTTTAGGGATTATACCTGTGAGTATATAACTACCTTATGTTATGTAATATAATTCATATAAAAGGCCATTACATTTATGCTCTATTCGAGTTAAATGTGTCCCACGTGTTTATATTTGCTAAAATGATCTAAACATTATCTTTTTCTACTATACTGTTTTTCATATAATATACTAGTGTATAATATAATATTTTTCATATAATTAGTGCACTAAAAGGAGTTCCAGTAAAGATTACAGAGTAAATAGTGTAGTGACAATACCAATCACCCACATGACAAGCAATGACATTCTAAATCGCCTTATACAACACTCACCACGACGGGTAAGATTGAGGAGTGCTCAAGTATGTTTTAAAAAATATGTGTATGTGTATGTTTCTGATAACAACCGTGATAGCCCAGTGGGTAGAACACTCGGTTATCGTGCAAACGACTAGTGTTCAAATCCTGGGTCGGGCCTACACAAATTTGTCTTTTCTAAAGACATATGTGTGGTTTATAATAAACCTACACACTGACTTGGTAATAAAATAACGAATTCTTTGGAGTTTCCATTTTTTCGGCAACAGTGTATTTTATTTTATATAAGTCAAACTCCATTTCGTCTTATAAGATAGTTAAACAGGATCAAGGTAATTTTCAAACTATTGGGGATGTGACAACATATTTTTCTATTGGCCATTTAGCTAGCATACGGACACTTACACAGGCTAATATTATTACTTATAATTTATTAATGAGTATATTCATAACTCCATTTCGTCTTATAAGATAGTTAAACAGGATCAAGATAATTTTCAAACTATTGGGGATGTGACAACATATTTTTCTATTGGCCATTTAGCTAGCATACGGACACTTACACAGGCTAATTACTTATAATTTATTAATGAGTATATTCATAACTCCATTTCGTCTTATAAGATAGTTAAACAGGATCAAGGTAATTTTCAAACTATTGGGGATGTGACAACATTTTTTTCTATTGGCTATTTAGCTAGCATACGGACACTTACACAGGCTAATTACTTATAATTTATTAATGAGTATATCTGGATGCAGCGCCCCAATTTTATATAAATATCTTAAGAGTGACTGGCAAGTGAGATCCACCAGGCAAAACTTAGTTTAGCTACCGGCGTTGTTTGCACTCATTAATCAGATAAGCTTTTTTTTCATTACATACATACATACATACATATACTCACGCCATTAATTCCCATTGGGGTAGGCAGAGACTATCGATCGCCACTTCGTACTATCCTGACAAACCTCTCTAGCTTCGTTTACATCCATCAATCTTTTCATACATGCTCTTTTATTCTTCATTCTTCGGACGCCAGCCTTTTTGAGCACACTCTCAATTTGGTCCAAGTGTGTTCTCCGTGGTCGTCCTCTACTAACATTACCATCCACACTAGCTCTATAGATCCCTTTTACCAATTTTCTATCATCCATCCTCTCTATGTGCCCAAACCATCTCAACATTCCTTTTTCTATCTTTCTTACTTTTTCATTACATCAAGTAAAATATCCATGTTACATTGATTAAAAGCTTCATGCTTCGGCGTGTATGTTAGTGGTTCTGTCCGTATGTAGCATCAATTTGTTACCAAAACTATTTGGACAACAAAGCTGGAACCTTATAGATCGAGTTTAGTAAAAACTTTGTTAAATTCGTATTTTATTATAATTTGACAACTCAAATTAGAATCATCAGCCTATAAATTTTAGCCTCAACATACCATTTATATGTGAGGTCGCAAGCCCATATGGTTGGATTCACGCTTGGGTAAAGGAAAAAGAAATATGGAGTTGGAGACAGCATGATACATTTTTTTTAATAATTGGTTGTTTGCTAGATAAAAGAATGTATAATTAAATATTTATTATTTTAAAAGAATCATTTCAATCAAATAGAGAATGTGCTCGTAAATGTATACATCCGAAGTGTGAAGAATAAAAGGCATCTTCAACATTGATAGATGTAATTGAAGCTAGATAGGTTTGCCAGTTGACTGACTCCGTGGTCTCGCGGTGGCTTCAAGTACGGAGGTCTCGGGTTCGATCCCCGGGAGGGGGGGAGTAAACTCAAAAAATGAATTTGTATGATTTACCCCAGTTCCAATATCCTTCCAATATTGCAGGCTTGAATCACCTGATTACCCGAAAATTAAGATAATTCCGTGCTTCGGAGGGCACGTTAAGCCGTTGGTCCCGGCTACTATTACGGTAGTAGTCATTAGTCTGCCAACCCGCAATCGGCCAGCGTGGTGGTGGGGAAATATATGGGCTGTGAGTTGAGGTTTGCCAGAACGTAAAAAGTGGCGATCGCAGTCTCTGCCTATCCCAATAGGAGTTAATAGCGTTATTATATGTATGTTTTAAAAAAAAGGTTAGATTGTAACGCTCATTAGTGGAACACCGACCAACTCTATCCGCAACTATCACCAAAAAAACATAACGACTGAGTGCGATAAAGGTAACGCTAATATGTTTAAATCTTTTTGTTCATGAACCATGTTCACCTCATGGATATTACTAATAAATAAAGGATTTTTTTCTATCCTTTATTTATAAGTCAATTAAAATAATCAATTAAATGTTTAAAGTAGCAGTAAAAAATCATGATAAAAATAATAATTATACAACAATATGATTACAATTTATAGTAGCAACCATTTTATTGCTTCTGGGAGCCCCATCACCAACCTTCCTTTATTTAACACTCTATTACACACTTAATTTCTAAAAATAGCTAAAAAAAATCCGCTTCCACACCTCTGCCTACCCTTTTTAAGGATTTTAAGCCGTGAGTATATGTAAGTACGTCAAAACCAACTAGTTCATTTACATACGTCACTATTCGTGATTTGCTTACGATAAAGCCGCTTCTATTATACGTCTGACATACAAAGAAATGACTTATTTGCCCTCTACGCCTCTTCCTTCATCAGATAAGTTTGGAGTCACCTTCAAAACAACTTCACCCCAGATAACCTGTGCAGCATCACTGCTCAAAACACATTGACATTTCGCACCGATTACTATGTAATCGGATGGAATAAACATGCGAAATATATAGCTCTTTACTTGATATTATTAAGACGTAAATACATATATAATTAGATTATTGTTTTGTTCATAAAAAATGTGAGCATTATATATTACTAATAAATAAACGAAAGAAAAATTTCGACTTCAGCGGGAATAGAATCCACGACCTCCTTTTTCCGTTCCCTACCTCCAAATTTTCTCTCCTTTATTTATTAGTAATAATCCCTACATGTATAATTCCAAAAATGACTAGCCAGAGTAAGAGAATAAGAAAATCCGGACCTACTTTTAAAACTTGAGTAAAGTAAAGATTGTAAAAAAAGGTTCTGCTCTGATGAGTACCCATCTCATCCCTGAAAACAATAATAACAATATACATACATACACACATATACTCACGGCCATAAATGCCAAAACGGGGAAGCCAGAGATGCAGAATTTTTGACGACTGCCGCGACCGAGTGGATCGTTGACAAGCTTTTTGGTCCGGAGGTTGCGAGTTCGATCCCCGCTGAGAGCAACATTTATGTGATGAATGAGCATAAATGACTGTTTCTTAGTCTTGGGTGTTATTAATATGTATATTATATAATACTAGTGGATCGGCCCAGCTCCGCACGGGTAGCGTAGTTTTAAAAACATCTGAGGTTTCTTCAATCACTGCTCAAGATTTATGAAATTTAGCGCCTTGCCTTGATTACAATTTGTAGCACTTCAGAATATTTTAACTTTGTGATTTTGAAAGCGCTTTTATGAACGGTTCTGTATATCTGAACATAAGCTAATTTTCAGGTTGAGTTGGTAGAGGTGAAGTTGAGTAAAATGCTATGAAAAATTTAAACAAACTAAAAAAGAAACAATGTAGGATGAAACTATTGGCGCCATCTAGTATGTTATATGCAAGTTAATAAGGATTTGGTTTTGGTCTATTTTATTTCATTGTATAACTTGGGTGTTTCTGTACCGATTTCTATAATTCTTTTTTGATTGAATAGGTAATAATGTTATCGCTTTTAAATTAAGGGTGTGTGAGACTATAATAAACGTGAAAGTAAACATATATCATCAGAATGCTCCGAACTGTCAAGCTGTCAGGAGTTACACGTGTTATTGTGAGTTAACCATAAGAGATAGGCATATGTTTTCGTGGGATATTTTTTAGACAATTTTATGTAGAATATTTCCGTGATATGTAATTTCTATGTAACTTTAATCATTAAGGCTGCACACGCGACGGAAGCTAAAAAAAATGGAGTAACTTCTCCCGTTTCCCCAAAATTATCAAAATTCCCCTTTACTACTCTGCCAAAAAGTATACTATAACCTGCCCAGGAGTATGAAAAATAATTGTACCAAGTTTCGTTAAAATCCGTCGAGTAGTTTTTGTTTCCATAAGGAACATACAAACCGACAGACAGACAGACGGACAGACAGACAGACAAAAAATTTACTGATTGCATTTTTGGCATCAGTATCGACCACTTATCAACCCCTAATAGTTATTTTAAAATTATACTTCATGTACAGAATTGACCTCTCTACAGATTTATTATAAGTATAGATTAAAAATATCGTTGAGTTAGTATCCCATAATACAAGTCTTACTTAGTTTTGGGGCTAACTTGATCTGTGTATAATATGTCGTATATAATTGTATAGTTATATTTATAAAAGACATTGTTTTCACCAGGTTTATAGTTAATGGTAAGGAAACCTTCTTGCGCGAGTCGCTTAAACTTGGCCTATTTTTTATTATGTTCTGTTATCAATCGTGGCGAGTTCGGATGGTAAGGTCAGTAACAATATGGTCATAGTATAATAGGTTTTAAAATGAAATAAAACTTATTGAGGTACGCCTGATCTTATGTAAATATAACATAGTTACATACATAAACTCACGCCATTAGTTCCCATCGGGGTAGGCAGAGACTATCGATCGCCACTTTGTACGATCCTGACAAACCTCTCTAGCTTCGTTTGCATCCATCAATCTTCTCAGACATGCTCTTTTACATTACCATCAACATTGGTTCTATATATATCAAAACCTGCCTGCCTTTTAAAGCCCATTCGCTATTTGGTCCAAATGTGTCTTCCGAGGATGTCATTTACTGACATTACCATCCGCGGTAGCTCTATAAATCTCTTTGACCAATTTACTATCATCCATCCTCTCTATAACGTAAATATTATTTTGATATTTGTAATAAAGAAAATAAAGTAGCGAAAGAGATATATAGAGCTAATGTGGATGGGATCGCTAGTAGACTTCTTTCTTCTAGACCAGATAGAAAACGTTCTTATAAAGGCGGGGGTCCGAAATGATGAGGATAAAAGAGTATGTATGAGAAGGATAATAAATGTAAGAGAAGCAAGAGAGGTTTGTCAAGATCGTACTAAGTGGCGATCGATATTCTTTGCCTACCCCAATGGGAATAATGAGCGTGAGTATAAGTAAGTAAGTATTTTTGTATTAAATTCTAATACAATATGGTATGATTTATTATCAATTATTTATTATATGTACATTTGATATAAAGCTAGAATTACCTGATTACAATGATGTATTTGACATTATTTCGACGTGACTAGAATCATCTACTATATAAAATTGCCGTGTAGTGCCGGCTTAGAATGTCGCTACCCCTTTCTACCCATGGGTGTCGTAAGAGGCGACTAAGGGTATTGGGGCTTTTTATTGGAATTTTGGGCGATGCGGTTGGAGACCCATCACCAAAAAACATTATTTTTACCATATTTTCCCCACTCAACTTCCAAAAGTGGCTGAGGAATTTAAAATTCCTTAGATCTGGCTACCCCTTCTAGGGAAATATAGCCGTGAGTATATGTATGTATGTATAAATTCACGTGTCACAGTGTTTGTCCCTGTGTTTGTCAGCTGAACCGATTTCAATGGAATTTGCCATAAACATTTGGTAGGTCGAAGTATAGGTTTATAACAATTTTTTATACTCTTAAGTGATATGATAATTTTCCACCCCTAATATTTTATTTTAACGGCTAGAAATTCCCTAAAAATAATTTATAGGGCAAAACATTGTTTGCGGGATCAGCTAGTTTTAATATAAAACTAGAATTACCTGATACCAATGAAGTATTTTTCAAATAAAAACTACGTCGACGCGACGTGACTAAAGTCATGTTGTTAAAAATTGTGATTCAATATACACTTCAACAACTTACTTATGCTAACGCCTTTAATATCGACTTGGGCTAGGCAGAGACAGAGATCATTGATCATTGATGAGAGAAGCAAGAGAGACTGGTCAGGATCATGCAAAGTGGCGATCGATAGTCGCTGCCTACGCCAACGGGAACAATGGACGTGAGTATGAGTGAGTTAGTAAGGCAGAGTTCCATAGTGGATATGATAATAAATATAACTAGGACTTCAATGCAAGTTTGCAATTGAAAAAAAGAGCTGAGCGATATGTTCGACTCGACTGAACTATCTTTATTGCAAATTATTGTTCCTTAAAGAAAGACATTCAATTAAACATTTGTTTAACAAAAATCAAATGTCTTTTTTATATTTTCAGTTCATTTTTGCCATTGACTGTAATGAAAATTTTGTTTTTTGATTTTTTTTATTCTGTGTGCGTACTTCTTAATTTTTTTTTCAACTAAAAAAATATATATCATAGTCTTGATCAGTCTGAAAAATTTTATCAAGATCTGTCAAGCAGTTCAGGAGGAGTAGCGTTCCGAAGAAGCGGCGGAAGTGAGCGTATGAGTTTCTCTATGGTAAGTCTATGGAAAAGTTTTTGGCAATTTCTTCTAGGTGTTAGAAAAAGTTCGAATATTTGTTTTTACTTAAACCTGGAGGTACTTTGTGGCTATCAGCCTGTGAAATTTGGTTAAGATCTGTCAAGCGGTTCCGGAGGAGTAGCGTTCCATGGAAATGGCTAACCCGCGTATAAGGTGATGGTGGTGGGTCTCCAGCCACCTTGCCCAAACATTCACTTAATACTTTCAAAACCCTTAAGTCTGCTCTTACGACACCCGCAGGGAGCAATGAGTAAATGCTATTCTAAGCCGACACTACACAATAGTTAAAACTAAGTAACCTTTTTAAAATCATATATTTTTTAGATCATATATAAACATAAAAACATAAACGTTCACGCCGTTTATCCCCGAAGGGGTTGGCAGAGGTACCAATACTTCTGAACTCACATGGCAAGCGCCATCTAGTTTCCAGAGAAGGTACCCACGTTTTGCTTAGACAGTGTACTCACGTGATAGGGGGCAGGCCTATCGCCGTTTTGTACGAATACACTGTCACGTGACTAAGTACAACTCAGCCATGTGGGTATCCTCACGATGTTTTCCCTCACCGTTAACAACCATGATAAATTAACAAAACATATGACTTTAGAAAAGACAAATTGGTGTAGGCCCGTCCCAGGATTGGAACTCACGCCCTTCTGTTTTCGGGCGGGTGTTCTACCCACTGGACTATCATGTCGTCATTTTTTAGATCCTGATTTAAAATCAAACATTCACGTCGTATATCCCTGAAGGGGTTGGCTGAAGTACTAAAACTTCTAAACATCGCGTAACATTGTCACCTGGTATTAAGGTATCGTAGGCCCGACCCGGGATTTGAAGCCACGCCTGTCTGCATGATAGGCGGGTGTTCTACCCATTGAGCTATCACGATTGTATCTTTTTCTACAAAAAATCGGCAGTAATTTTATTCAAAAGTGCTTACTTATTTAGTTTTTCAGTATAAAATCATTACGAATGCGGATAATTTAAATATTTCTACATTCGCCTCGTTACAACGAAGTTGAATTATTCATTAGAATAGTATTTGACGTGTGATTGAACCTACGTAGTATTTTGGATATGGTGCTAAATTAAAATGGCCTCTAAGAAGATTTTAGTGTGTGTCTGTGTGTTATATTCACGGCTATAAATACTAATAGGGGTAGCCAGCCCTACAGAATCAGAAATATATATAATAAATCTTTTGCGGAGATTGGTGGTGTGTCACCAATCGCATTGCTCAAATTCCAATCACGTAAAAAGTCGCAATACCTTATAACGTCTCTTACGACACCCTCGGGCAGAAATGGGTTAGTGCTATTCTAAGCCGACACTACAAAGCTTAAAATACGTACGTTTAAAAAAGATAGCCAAATAAAAGAGAGCATTTTTAGGACAATTACGCGAAGAAATTGGGAATAGAAAGTGGGTGAAAGTTGGTTGAATATGACAGAAGAAATGGAAATTGAAGAAGCATTGGATATGCATAAATCTATGATGGAAGAATGTAAGACGAAAATAATGTGGACTTTATAAAAGGATAAATAGACCATTATAATCCGAGCCATTCCGTGTTTCTCCACTAACTTTTACATATGCAGTAAAAATATCTGGAATCCACATACAGAAAAATAAGATAAAAATCATGTATGAGAAGGATAATGAATGTAAGTGAAGCAAGAGAGGTTTGTCAAGAACGTACTAAGTGGCGATCGATAGTCTCTGCCTACCCCAATGGGAATAATGGGCGTGAGTATAAGTAAGTAAGAATAAAAATCATTTATTTCAAAATAAAAAAAATAGTTTTCTGTTTTTGAACGTCACATATAACTAACGTATAAGTAAAATCTAAATCTACTTCGGATGCGGAAGGTGTATTGTTGCGAGAAGAACTCGTTATTTTAAATATGTCAAACTAGCGTTTGGTTTTGTCGCATAGAAAATCTTTTATAAAGTAAAAACATGTTAATAAACTGAAATTGTACAAACCATGTTTTGAAAAAATTAAAAAATGTGAATGTAAAGAGTTTCTTTGTTGCTTCTTCTCTTTACGAACACCTTCCGAAGCAACGGACTAATGATAAATTTAAAAAATTTGACGTTCAAAAAATGTTAATTTTTAACTTAATTTTGAAAAATAAACTTTTTGACTTTTTTTGACTTTTTTTTTTAAGAAACTCAGCAACACACAGCTTGTCGTAATCAACCCTACAATAAAATAAAGGAAAGAAATTTTTTTTCACAGGCGGGAATCGAACCCGCGACCTCGGGTATACGCCCCCGTCGCTCTGTCTCGAAATTTTTCGTTCCTTTATTTATTAGTAATAATCCCACGATGAGGTTTTCATGAAAAACATTCAAAATTATGTCTACCCTACAATGTTGGTGTACGCCTGGTAATATCCTGAATAGAGCCCTGGTGACACCAAGCAGTCTCTCCTATCATATATATATCTTAGTTAAATAAAGACTGCGTTTTATTATTACTTTAATATTTTTTTCTGATAGATTCAGAACGTCATCAGATATTATATTATAAAAGTTTACACGTTACCCCATAATTTTTATTATTATCTCTAAGACTTCGAGTATGTCTGTCACAGTTTTTTGATAATGCAGTGATACCAATGCACGTATAAGTTGACTACCCAAACCGAACTTGGACAACAACTTCCATTAATACTTTCTTATCACCCTATCATACGCGTTCCCGGATAAATTGCCGTTTTTTGTTTTGTTTCCAAATATTATTAGAAAGTTTCCTCGCACACCATTTCTTTACAAGGCTTTTATTTTTTTTTGTTTTAACATCACTGTCATCATTCATCTTCACTTTTCTATTCTACATCATCAGCTACTCTCAAATTCCCTCGTTTACTAGCTCCATAGAGAACTTAAAACTAAATAGCGGGAACCAAAACTTTCTGAGAAAAATCCTACGAACGAATCTTCAAAATAGAAAATAGAAAAGAAAAAGCGGGATTTGCAAGAGTGGTGTGAGAGGAAAGTTTCTGATAGTTTCCGGAATAACCAAAAGTTATTCTGGAAATCTACCCGGAAAGAAAAGGGAGTTTCTCAAAACACGAGAGTGAGTGTAATGAGAGATGAACAGGGTGAATTGGCGACGGATGAAAGTAGCATGAAACGGGTATGGAAGAATCATTTTGAGGGACTGTTTAAAAAAGAGGATGCATACATTTCTTCGAACGAAGAGATGGGTGATTTCAGTGACAGTGAGATTAGTATGAAAGAAATAATGAAAGCAATGAAAAGTATGAAAGTAGGGAAGGCGGCAGGGTATGATACGGTTACTATCGAAATGCTCAGGGCTGGTAAAGGGTTAGTGGCTTCTCGGTTGTACTTCCTTTTATATAAACGCTGTTCAATTGGCAAAATTCCACGAGACTAGTGCAAGGCAGTGATTGTGCCTCTATGTAAAGGAAAGGGGTCACACCAAGAGGCTAAAAACTACCGCGGCATAGCTTACTCAGCATTGTTGGTAAATTGTATGCTAAAGTACTGATTGAAAGAGTGATGAATGAAACTGATGAGAAAATATGGGATGTGCAAGCGGGATTTAGGAACGGAACGGGATGTTTGGATCAAATCTTCTCTCTAAGGAGCATCATCGAAAAGTTTTTAGCTAAGAACCAAAAGGTGTATTGCTCCTTCATTGATTTAGAGAAGGCGTATGATAGGGTGGTAATAAATTGTTTATGGGAGGTGTTATCCAAGTTCGGTTCGAGGAGTCAACTTATACGTGCATTGGTATCACTCTATGAGTATTCTAGTGCATGTGTAAGAGTAAACGGGGAAAACACTGACTGGTTCGGCATCTCTAGGGGTGTCCGACAGGGATGTGTAGCTTCTCCGTGGCTCTTCAATTTGTTCATGGATGACTGTTTGACAGAGTTGTGTGAAAGTGATTATGGACTAAGAATGGGTGGATTCATCATTAAATGCCTCTTGTATGCTGACGATCAAGTGCTACTTGCATCATTGGCAGAAGAGTTGCAAGAGATAATGAATATTGCATGTGAGTCTTTTGTAAGAAAGGGAATACGGGTGAATGTGGATAGAACCAAAACGATGGTTTTTGAGAGACAAGAAGATGTGACAGAATGCGCAATTGTGATTGATGCTAAGGATGTGGAACAGGTGATGGAGTTTGTATATCTGGGAAGTCTGTTTACAAGGGATGGAAAATGTGATAAAGACATTAAAAGAAGAGTGAAAAAGGGCAATGCGGTAAATGAAGCAATGAATAGCCTAATAACCAGTCAATCGGTGTCTGAAAAGGACCGAATGGCTATGCATGATGCTGTTCTTGTTCCTACGCTTATATATGGAAGCGAATGTTAGGTGTGGTGTGGCAGAAGAAGCATGAGAGCAGAGTGAATGTAGTAGAAATGAGGTCCCTCAGAAAAAAATGTTATGTTAGATTATGTGACCGAGTGAGAAATAGCGTTATTCGTGAAAAGTGTGGTGTGAAAGATGATATTGTAAGAAAGATAGAAAAAGGAATATTGAGATGGTTTGGGCACATAGAGAGAATGGATGATAGAAAATTGGTAAAAGGGATCTATAGAGCTAGTGTGGTTGGTACTCGTAGAGGACGACCACGGAGAACACACTTGGACCAAATTGAGGGTGTGTTCAAAAAGGCAGGCGTCCGTAGTATGAAGAATAAAAGAGCATGTATGAAAAGATTGATGGATGTAAACGAAGCTAGAGAGGTTTGTCAGGATCGTACGAAGTGGCGATCGATAGTCTCTGCCTACCCCAATGGGAACTAATGGCGTGAGTATATGTATATATGTTCAAAATAAGTTATCTCTGCATCCTGGTTGATTGATCACGTTCTGACTTTTGGTGGTCGTCATTTGCTTTGGTAAGTCAGTGCCAATAAACTGAACCCTTTACGAAAAATGATATTCTTTGTTCCTTCTCTATTTAGATTAGTTTTCTATAACTAGCTCTGACCGCTGGTAAATATAAAAATGCTATCTTTTTAACAAAGCTTTCATCTCCAACTGCCTCTTTCACAACTTTGTTCCACCAAATTGTTAGTGGCCTAATTTTCCTTTTACTCAGTCTAGAAATTTCTGTCTTTTCTTTTCTGTTCTAAATCAATATGTACCAAAATCGTGATTATTTATCAGGGTTTTTGACTATTAGAGACAATGTCGTGAAAAAAACAATATGTATATGTGTCATGTGGCTGTGTATTCGTACAAATCGACGATAGACTTGCCCTTATCATGTGAATATATTGACTAAAAAGTTGGCTTCGTGTTCAGTATGCACCGCTATCCCTTCGAGGGCATACGATTGTAAACATTATGTGTTTGACATCTTATGGGTCTCCCAAAAATATGTAGTTGTGATATTCGGCTCCAAATGTTGTATAAGCTATTTATTGAAAAAATGGTGGAGTCAGGACAATAAACAAAGAAGATTAATAAGAGGATTAAAAATTTGGGGATTTAAACGAAGAGTTTAAGAGAAGTTTGCCAGGTTAGTACACAGTGTTGATCGATAGTCTCTGCCTACTGTAATGGGAACTATTGGCGTGAGCATGCTTATCTATGAATGGTGCGCTCGTTTTTCATTTACAAAATCATTCATAAAACACAGTCATATACCTAGTAAATATTATATAGCAGTTGTTGAAAGAAGTTGTTTAGAAGAAGATAAGAATAAAGAGGAATATTCTTTTTGAAGGTGTTACTACATACATACATACATACATATGCTCACGGCTATAATTTCCGAGAAGGGGTAGCCAGAGCTTTGGAATGAGAAATTCCTCAGCCACTTTTGGAAGTTGAGTGGGGAAAAGATAATATAATAAAGGTTGTTGGTGATGGGTCTCCAACCGCATCGCCCTATGATCCCTTAAAAGCCCCAATACCGTTAGTCACCTCTTACGCATACCCACCGGTAGAAATGGGGTAGCACTATTCTAAGCCGGCGCTACACAGCATACTACTGCTTACAGAAGGTGTTACTACTGCTAACAAAATAAAATTGTGGCATAATAAAGTTTTTGGATCGACAATGTGGTTGAATATCTTGTAAGCCCGAAACTAAAGATCCATAATGATTTTCATCTTTACTTCTTACGTGTCCTCTCCTCAAAGCACTGTTTATCCCTTTTTGGGGTAGCCATTGAGAGTAAAGGCGTATATTCATTCAATTTATCTAAGTATGACAGATTGACTTTATACCCTCGAAGGAGTTACCAGATTTCAATATACATTACATATGTCGTAGGATGATTTGATGTTTAGGTTTTTTGCACAAAACCTAGGGATTTTGCAAAAACACGGATAACTAGACAACGGTGATAATATTTTTCAATCTTACTAGGTTTTTGTGAAAAAACTAGTTGTTTTAGTAAAATTGTACATCTTTCATGCTGTTTGGCTGAATTCTGATTGCTCGCCTACTCCTATTCTGATTGGTTCGTCATTGTAGTATTGAGATAGCTTATATAGATTGAGATTAAACCTTAACATCAAATCATCCTACGACATATAGACATATATAACATTTATAGTTAAGTGTCGGCTTAGAATAGCCGCTATAATAGTGTGCTAAAAAGGCGTGTAAATGACCATTTTGATTTTTTAAATCATATATTTTATTTTTTAGGTTTTGTTGGTCATCTGTTTATAGTTAAATTTTGTGTAACTGAGATGTATAAAGTATTTGCTCTATTTACTTAATGATGCAAGAACATGTTCTATAACAAAAACATACACATACTCACGGCTATAAATCCCTAGAAGGGGTAGCCAGAGCCAAGGAATAAGAAATTCCTCAACCACTTTTGGAAAGTTGATTGGGGAAAAGATAGTAAAAAAAGGCTGTTGGTGACGGGTCCCCAACCTCATCGCCCAAAAATCCCTTAAAAGCCCCAATACCATTAGTCGCCTCTTACGTACAACCACCGGAAGAAATGGGGTAGTGCTATTCTAAGCCGACACTCCACACCATATTACAAATATATATTTCTATTCCTAAAAAGAGGATCTGACTAACACATCAATATATATATATATACATGTGTCCATGGGCGTACCCAGGGGGGGGGGCAGCTGCCTCCCCCTGGATATCATATACCTCTCTACTCTCTATTATTATTGATTGAACTATTTATTTTGCAGTACAATATATTTACATTATTATGAAAAAAACTACAATTTCGTCAATTCCCTTAGGTTAAATAGCCGACCCCGACTGAGAAACGGGAAAAGGCTAGGAGAAAGAAACAAAAAAATTGATTTGCCCTCCCCTAGCCCAGAACCTGGGTACGCTCATGTATATGTCGGAGATTTAAGTGCGATGGCAAATAGATTAAAAAAAAACATACATTTAAATTGAGAACCTTCTTCTTTCGGAATAGGTCTAAAATCCACGTGGGTAGTTAAGCAATATTTTTAATTTAATATCGTTCTAGCCAAAGAAAATATGGGTATTCGGAAAATCCGATTACGGAATATCCCGTGATGTTACGAAGAATAGCCAGAAGTATAGAACTGCTGTGTAGTGTCGGCTTAGAATAGCACTACCCCACATCTGCCGGTGGGTGTACGTAAGAGTCGACTAACGGTATTGGGGCTTTTGAGGGATTTTTGGGCGATGCGGTTGGAGAACCATCACCAGAACCCTTTATTTCACAATCTCTTCCCCACACAACTTCCAAAAGTGGCTAAGGAATTTCTCATTCCTTAGCTCTGGCTACCCCTTTTAGGGATTTATAGCCGTGAGTATATGTATGTGTAGAACCTCTGCTACCTTTACGGGCATATAAAGCGTGAGCGTTTGAGGTTGAGTTTATAAGAGTAATTTATTGTCTCTGCCACACCTTGGAAGAAATAAATGAATAACATGAATGTGATTATCAGAGAGTACAGACCATCAAGGGTTTTTTATTGGAAGATGTGATTTACTGATCATATACATACATACATACAAATACTCACGGCTATAAATCCCTTAACGGGGTAGGGCTTTTAAATGATAAATTCCTCAGCCACTTTTGGAAGTTGATTGGGAAAAAGATGATAATAATAAACGTTTTTGCACCTATACCCTTAGTCGCCTCTTACAATCACCCACGGGTAGAAATGGGGTAGTGTTATGCTAAGCCGACCCTACACGGCAATCATATACCATAAATTATTATTTTTTTGATCATTATAGTTTATTGTAAGCACTAAAGCATCATAAGGAACATCTTCATTATCCGAACCATGAGAAATCGTAGTATCATTATTTAATCGAAGCAGAAAGAATTGCAACATGTGCATAGAAATAACATTAACTAATAAAAAATATATGTTTGTTCTTAGTTCCATTGTTAGACGATAAAATTTATGACTAAAAAAAAGTATGAGGAAAAAGATTATGAAGAGTAAATAATACTCCGTCTTCACCTTTACGGGAATACAGTCGTGATTTCACCAGTATATTTCTCAAACGCACACATACCACCATTTTAGAAGTAATGAACTAACCGTGACTTTAACAAAATATGTTAATTAACCGTATTCAATGCAAATTTCAAACAATACAATATAGAGGTAACTCTTCATTTCGAATTATATATTAAAAAATACTCAATGGTCGACAGGTTTCGTGGTACAAATGACGAAGTATAAGTAAAGCTATGGTCAAACCGTAACTAAAAAAGTATACCTTCTTTCTCTATATTCCTACATACATATATTCTCCCAAAAAGGGGTAGCCAGAGCTACAGAGCTAGAAACTCTTCAACCGCATTTGGAAGTTCATACGGGACAAGATGGTTTAAATAAAGTTTCGTTGGTGATGGGTCTCCAACCGTATCGCCAAAAAACCATTTAAAAAAGCATCATACCCTTAGTCAACAATTACGACTCTCATGGGTTGAAAGGGGTAGTGACATTCTAAGCCGGCATTACACGGATAAATAAATATTATATTCTATTCTATAAATACTTAACTACGTATCTAAAGATAAAAGAAAATTAAAGGGCATGTATGAAAAGATTGATGAAGAATGTAAATGAAGATCGATATTGTAAGTATCGGCATGGCAATGGTTTGCTTACATCCGTTTAACATTGGGTAGGCAGAGACTATCGATCGCCACTTCGGACGAGCCTTGCATACCTCTTGAGATTTATCTACATTCATTAATCATTTTTTACATACATACATACATATACTCACGCCATTAGTTCCCATTGGGGTAGGCAGAGACTATTGATCGCCACTTCGCACGATCCTGACAAACCTCTCTAGCTTCGTTTACATCCATCAATCTTTTCATACATGCTCTTTTATTCTTCATACTTCGGACGCCAGCCTTTTTGAGCACACTCTCAATTTGGTCCAAGTGTGTTCTCCGTGGTCGTCCTCTACTAACATTACCATCCACACTAGCTTTATAGATCCCTTTTACCAATTTTCTATCATCCATCCTCTCTATGTGCCCAAACTATCTCAACATTCCTTTTTCTATCTTTCTTACAATATCATCTTTCACACCACACTTTTCAAACTAATCTAATCATTTTTTATACGTCTTTTATTCTTCAGACTACGGACGATTGTCTCTTTGAGCACATTCTGCATTTAATCTTAATGTTTCCCTTGAACAAAACATTATAGACAAAAAGGCCGGCGTCCGAAGTATGAAGAATAAAAGGGCATGTGTAATAAGATTAATGGCTGTAAACGAAGCTAGAGAGGGTTGCCAGGATCGTACAAAGTGGTGATCAATGGTCCCTACCTACCCCAATGGGAATTAAAGGCGTGAGTATGTATGTATGCTAAGGTATGTCTCATCGCTAAAATATACTTGCTACCACAAAATCCTACACGGGCCCAACTCGCACTTGGCCATTTAGCTAAGTTTATATTATTTATGAGTAAATGTAGGCAAGGTCAAAACTCACACATCAATTTCAAAGAGGTATTGTTGTGAATCCTATTCATATAATTTTATTATTTCATAAAGAATAAAAGGGCGTGAATAAAATGATTGATTGATGAATGTAGACGGATCTCAAAGAGTTTTGTCAGGATCGTACAAAGCGGCGATCGATAGTACCTGCCTACCCCCATGGGAAATAATGGCGTGAGTATGAATGTTCTATATAATAATTTATATTATCTCATGATTTACGCTAAAATCCAGAAAGGGGAGGCCAGAACTTCAGAATTAGAAATTCCTCAGCCACTTTTAGAAGATTAGAGGGGAATAGGTAATAAACGATGGTTGGTGATCGGTCACCAACTGCATTACTCAAGAATATATAACCCCAATACGCTCAATTTCCTCAAATGACATCCCATCAAGCAATGGTTTACTGTTCGAGTATACTAAGTCGACAGTACACAGCATCTTTTCTCTAACATACATACATACATATGCTCACGGCTATAAATCCCTAAAAGGGGTAGCCAGAGCTGAGAAATTAGAAATTTCTCAGCCACTTTTGGAAGTTGAGTGGGGAAAAGATGGTAGAATAAAGGTCTCCAACCGTATCGCCCAAAAATCCCTTAAAAAGCCCCAATACCGTTAGTCGCCTCTTACGTACACCCACCGGAAGAAATGGGGTAGTGCTATTCTAATTATATTTCTCTAACATAAAGAAAAATCAAATTGTTATCAGCCCAACAGGATTTGAGCTTACTATATCTTTCGGCATACGAGGCAATAACAGTTAACCATTCAGTTAAAGATCCGGAGGTCTTTCATTCCAGATTTCTTTCAGCATAATGAAATGGTTAAGAGGGCACGTAATGACGTCGATCCTGGCTACTATCACGTAAGTTGTTTCTTACATCCATCACAGGTCCCTTATTTCTATTGGGAATTAGGCAAAGACTATCAATCGCCCCTTCGTACGATCGCGACAAATCTTTCTAGCGGCCTTCACATTTATCATTAAACATACATATACTCACGGCTATAAATCCCTTAACGGGGTAGCCAGAGATAATGAGAAATTCCTCAGTCACTTTTGGAAGTTAAGTGGGGAAAAGATGGTAATAATAAATGTTTTTGGTTACGGGTCTCCAACCACATCGCCCAAAAATCACTTAAAAAGCCCCTATACCCGTAGTCGCCTCTTACGATCACCCACGGGTAGAAATGGGGTAGTGTTATTCTAAGCCGACTCTACACAGCAAGTCTTCTCATAAATGATCGTTACCATCCACATTGGCTCTATATATATTTTTCACCACTTCGCTGTCATTCATCTGTTCCATGTATCCTAGTCAACTTAACTTTCCCTTATCAGCCCGGCTAGTACGAGCGGTGATTATACTAGTTACCGCGTGGGATAAAGCAGCCATCTCTTACGCACTTACTTAGTATCATATACTGCCATCTATCTCGTTCTAACCGTTATCGTGTCGATAAAATAGTGCTCGTGCTTGCCCTTCAGAATATCGTAAATACAAGGCTATACAAAAAAGTGTTTAAATAAAACTTCAAAAGTGTTAAAACTATCGATTTTAACACAATGTGAGAAACCATATTTACTTTAATCTCTTGTATACTCCATCTACGAAACGGGAAATAATCATGTGAAACAAGTATATACCATACACAAGACCACGGAATTTCGCATAATTTTCCTCGTCGTTAACCAACAACCCTGATTTATTACCATTGCTATTCATAATTATGGGAAGAGATGTGATAATGGTTCAGAATTAAGAAATCTTAATTTAATACTTACGCTATTAATTTCCATTAGCTTAGGCAGAGACTATTAATTAGCACTGTATAATATCCTGACACACCTCAGGAGGCAAACTTGTCCTATTGTTGTACACACTTCGGACGTTGCCTACTTTATTTATTCTTTATTTGATCTTAATATATCCTCTGAGATCGTCCTTTACACACTTCCCGTCCATAGTGGAGTTATACCCATACTTTTAAATATTACCACTGCATTGCATCCTATGCAATAGGCACTAAACCATAAAATTTAATTTTAACACAAAAATTTACATTTAAAAATATAACCATGATTATAATTATTATACAAATGTTAAAATCAAAAAAACGATACTACTGAAAATCGTAAGCCGTCTATGTTGAGCCTCGTATTTTACAGTGTTTACTGAATGTTATCAAATAAAATAAATGTTCCGTTTAGAACAATTAAAACCGCCAACCAAAGATAACTTTACATATCAACCGTGCAATCTGCAGGGAAATAAAAGAAAATTCATGATAACAGATAAAAAAACTCACATTCAAAAACGTCCTTGACGAGATTTCGTATAACGAAAATAACAGTTACACCTATGAGAATCACTATTGATAACATTAACTCATCACTGGCCACTAAGAAAAAAATAAAATAAAAAAAAACAACTTCCCGCCACACAGCTGTCAACCGAATGACAGTTCGCGCGCGACAGAGGTAAAAGAGCAATTTAAGTTTATCGAATCCATTCTATTAACCGTTTAACCCGACTATTATAACGTCAATCGATCCAATAAACATCAACTAAACAGGGAGTATATTTAAATTGGCTTCGTAATGTGAACATGCGACAAACACGAGAGTTAGTAGTTAACTACATTACTTACAACTGTTAGCAAGACAGCAATGACCTCGCTCCTGAATTAGAATTTTAAATAAAAATGGTTGATATATGTCCTAATACACTATAACGCTACACACACGGGAGTTTTATCTGTCATTCTGCCAAGATTTAGAACGATTAGAAGTAAAAGGGCTGTTTTTCTTATGTATCATGGTTTAAGTTAGGGAGAAAATTGCTGAGTCGTGTCGGCTTAGAATAGCACAACTCTATTTCTTCCCGTGGGTGTTCCTAAGAGGTGACCAAGGGTATTTAGGCTTTTGAAGTGGTGTTCGGGCTATGCTGTTGGAGACCCATGACCAACACCATGTGTATTTTAAGATATTTTCCCCGCTCAATTCCCAAACGTGGCTAAGGAAATTCTTATTCCGAAGCTCTGGCTACCCCTTCTGCTACGTGAATATATGTATGTATTTAATTTGGGTAATGAGGTTTAGAAAAATAAAACATCTAGATTGATTGCTTGAGATAACGATTAAAATAACTTGAACTCGACTTTTTGATACATACATACATACATATACTCGCGGCTTTAAATCCCTAGAAGGGGTAGCCAGAGCTAAGGAATTAGAAATTTGGAAGTAACTTGAGGAAAAGATGGTAAAAATAAAGGTTGTTGGTGATGGGTCTCCAACCGCATCGCCCAAAAATCCCTTAAAAAGCCCCAATACCGTTAGTCGCCTCTTACGTACACCCAACTGAAGAATTAGGGTAGTGCTATTCTAAGCCGACACTACACAGCAATACAGCGGACTTTTTGATGTATAAAGTAAGACCAGTATTCGGGAAAACTGACTAAGTCCTGTCTGTGCCTTGCTTGTAGGCTATTAGGCTTTCCCTCTCTGACGTGAAAATATTCCTCAGGTAAGAAATGGGTACTGTGAACACCTAAATACCAAGTATCCTCTGTTATTCAAAAGAAATAATATCTCTGCCACGTCTTTAAGGCGGCAACGACCATACTTTCATTAAAGATTAGTTATTCAGAGAAAAAACAAATGGATAAGACTTAAATAAAGTACAAGAAACAACAAACATACATACATATACTCACGGCTATATTTGCCTAGAAGGGGTAACCAGAGCTAAGGAATTATAAATTCCTCAACCACTTTTGGAAGTTGAGTGGGGAAAAGATGGTAAAAATAAAGGTTTTTGGTGATGGGTCTCCAACCGAATCGCCCAAAAATCCCCAATACCCTTAGTAGCCTCTTACGACACCGTGGGTAGAAAGGGGTAGCGACATTCTAAGCCGGCACTACACGGCAAACAAGTGTACAATTTACAAGAAACAAGTTTACAAAAATACTCATACTTCTTATATTCACGCCATTTTATCTATATGTACGATCCTATCCAAATTTTCTTGCTTTTCTCATATTTACTGTTTCTATCAGCATTTTATAACTGCATAAAAATGTTTAAATCTTTTTTTGTTCATGAAAACCTCATGTGGGGATTATTACTAATAAATACTTAAACGTGTTAAAGAAATAAAGGATAGAAGAATTTCGCACTGGCAGCCAATTGACACGGTGGCTCAGTTGGCAAAGCGTCGGGGCGCATACCCGAGGTCGCGGGTTCGATCCCCGCCTGTGTCGAAATTTATCTTTCCTTTATTTATTCTTTATTTATTTGCATAAAAATGCGCCAGTGAAAATTCTATTTGTGAAGCTCTGGCTGCCCCCTTTTGATATTTATAATCGATACTATATGTATTCTAGAGATGGTACTGTAATAGAGATTGATGCTGAGTACCCGGAAATAAAATCTCAACTAAACTCAAACGCTCATCATGTATATCCCCGAAGGGTTTTACAGAGGTGCTAAATAATAGGAATTATTAATCCTACACTTTTGAACATGCTAAAACTAGCTGTTCCTAGTAATATCCTAAGAAGACGGCTAGGTCGATTGCTATCCTTGCCATCGGCACGCACTAACTTGCAGAGTGAGAGTCCCCTCTCTCGAGCACTCGTTGCGCTGAGCCAGATCGCAGAGGAAGTGGATTTATTTTCGTGCTAACAGATTGACTTCACAAATACTTCTCTGAGATTTTTATGTTATTCAAAATAATTAAGATTTTCTTGAATTTTAAGATGAAACACCTAATATGATTATATTAGGCGTTTCATCTGTCAAGATTATATTTCGAAAAGTGTGTATAAACAAATAAATACTTCTAAACATCACGTTACTTTTTCACCTGGTGCAAACTTACAAAACAAAGTACAATTCAGCCATTTGAAAAGGCAAATTGATATAGGCCCAACCCGGGATTTAAACTCTCATCGTTTGCACAATAAGCGGTGTTCTATCTACTGAGCTATCACGGTTGTACCGGATATAAAGCAGTTACATTTCATGTTCATAATAACTGTCTTTATTAACTTACTCACGGCTATAAACACCATGATGAGGTAAACAGAACTTCCGAAGAGGACATTCCTCAGGTGTGTTAGAAATTGGGGGGGGGAGGGGAATATTGTAAAATAAAGGATAATTGGCGATAGGCATCCAATCGCATCGCCCCACCACAACTTCTAAAGCCCCAATCGCCCCTCAGCCGCCTCGTAAAACAACCTCGGGAACAAATGGGCTAGTGTTATTCTAAGCTTAAACTATACAGCTTCGAGCAAAATAAAACCAATCTAGCAACAAAATGTTTTAAGTAGCACTTTAAGCTAACAATATATGATTGATATCAGCTAAAGTGTATGAACTTTCGGATAATATTGATAGTAAGGTCACCGCTTAAGTCTGACACGAGAAAATTGGGACTTTTTGATAACTACTGACAGGTTATCACGTGAAATTCAGGAGAACATATTTTTACATTCACTGAGCAGGAGGCCTAGTACAAGCGCTATTTTATCGTCACCATATCATTTAGAATGAGATGACAGTATACGATACAAAGTGTGTAAAAGATAGCTGTTTTATACCACGCGGTATCTAGTTATAAGGTCGTTCGTACTAGTTATGCAGGGACCGTAGCATGCTCGTTATTATTTCGTGAGTTCGTGGTTTGGATAGAGATAAAGATATAGGATGGTTTTGAAGTGTTAAAGAGTTGGTCGCTGTTTTTAACCACGAGATTAGCAGTTAAAAGAGCTAGTGTGCTACCTTGCAAAATTGAATTATACACTAGCATTTTTTCTTGTTTATATTAAAAACTAGTTGATCGGCCCAGCTTCGTACGGGTAGAGTTGTTTTTTAAATATCTGAGGTTACTTTCTTCAGTCACTGCTCAAGCATTGTGAAATTTAGCGCAATGTTTTAAATTTATCTTTATAGCATTCCCTGAACAGTGTAGTTTGTTGATTCTGAATGCGCTTTTATGAACGGTTCAGTATTTCCGTTTAATAGCAAATTTTGGAATAAAACGCTATGAAGTATTTATAACAACCTAAAAAAGAAATCATTACCACAAACTATATATCATTAGGCGATGAGCATGCAACTACTGGCGCCATCTAGTATGTAGTAAAGATTTGGTTTTGGTCACGGGCGCGATGGCTTATTATTAAACGGTTTTATTATTAAACGGTTTTATTTAGCTCACCCCGTTTGTTTTATTCTTTCTTGGGTCAAATTTAGTAATTTAAATTTCACCCTCTTCCTATCAACCGTTTAATCTGAAATTTTGTATACACTTTGGATTTTGGTGACAATACAATTATATTTATTCATTATCATTATAAATTCAAGATGGCCGCCGCTACAAAATGGCGGATACTTTAGGTTTTATTTATCCCATCAATATGGGTATCAAATGAAAGGGCTCAACAAGCAGAATACAATATACTATAAAAAATGAAATCCAAGATGGCGGCCGCTACAAAATGGCGGATAACGTAGGTTTTATCAATACCATCAATATCAAATGAATGTGCTCTACCAATAGAATACAATGTACTATATAAAATTAAAATCCAAGATGGCGGCCTCTACAAAATGGCGGATAACTTAGGTTTTATATCAATCCCATCAACATGGGTATCAAATGAAAGGTCTCAACAAGTAGAATACAATTTACTATGCAAAATTAAAATCTAAGATGGTCGCCATACAGTTCCCTATACCAAATCAATATTTTAGATGGGCGCAGCCACTAAATGGCATATAATAATAAGATTTAAATTTTGAAATTGAATATGTAATTTATTTAGGTATCTGATTAATCCAACCTGAATCCACCACCCAAGTCAAGATTTTGTATCGTGTTGAGGACTGTGTGACGTTAGGGTGGCTAAAAATTATACGTCGTTAGCGGTACACCACCCAAGTTAAGATGAAAGGTTAAAACGCGCCGAGAACTGTATGGCATTAGGGTGGATAAAAATGATATGTCGTTAGCGTTTTCCCCTCAAGACTCAGGCGCATCTTGTTGCAACGAAATCATTTGGCCTCAATTTCGTCGAACTCAAATGTATGCAATAGATGTACCTGCCGTCCGAATTGATTTCGCAAGAGAAGGAGTACATCTTATACACCCGAAAGCCATACAGTTTCCAGCTTAGTAGAATTACGGGACAGCTGAAAGAAGAATGTTGCCTTTAATACTATCATGGGCTTCTACAATAAACATAAAATGCAGGGCAGCACTGTGGATTACGCAGTCGTATACTTAGGCGCGAAACTGTTTGAAGAAGGTCAATCCTACGTGGCTCTTAGTAGAGTCAGATCTTTGCAGGGACTACGTATAGAGGAGTTGGACTGCAATAAACTAACGGGCAAGAAACCTTGCAATAATGAAGCACTATATGAATTAAACAGAATGCGAAATAAAAACTAAAAACTAGAAAATAAAAATAGGTAAAAAAACTTTTTAAGTTAAACGGTTTTATTATTAACATACAGAGCAATATTAAGATAAATGTACTAAAAACCTAAAAATAATAATAAAATAGATACAGTCGTGGGAATTATATACATATGCATAGACTAGACTAAGATAAAACCGTGGGGCACGTCAATTGTCTACAATCGTTGATTAAAATGTTTGTTTTGTAATGTTACACTATTATTGGGCAGTTGTTCAACCGACAACGATGGACATGTGATAAATAGGGCAGAATGTGGAAACAAGCTAGCAAGCTCGATTGTAAGCGAGTTTTAGGGTTTCATACTGTTGAGCGAGTAGTACTTTTATCATATGTTTTGTTGATTAAAGACAAACTGCGAGCAGTGAACCGATTCATCGCCAGCCAGCAGTGTAAATTTCCAACGAGAAACTAGTTGAAACATCTCTTTTATTTACATGGAGTGTATGACTATTGGAATTTCCATGAGCAAGAAAATATTAAGTAATTTCCTCACCGTTTGCGGGCAAACTACCCAACGACGAATTAAACGTTTCTTCTATCGCACATTAAGTCGATAATTTGTAGACAATTGACGTGCCCCACGGTTTTATTTTAGTCTAGTCTATGCATATGTATATAATTCCCACGACTGTATCTATTTTATTATTATTTTTAGGTTTTTAGTACATTTATCTTAATATTGCTCTGTATGTTAATAATAAAACCGTTTAACTTAAAAAGTTTTTTTACCTATTTTTTTTTATGTATAATTTCAGTGTTTCTCTACCGATTTCTATGTTTTTTTTTATTAGGTAATAATGTTACCTTTTTTAAATTAGGGATGAGTGAGAGTTTTACAAACGTAAGAGTAAACAAATATAACCAGAATGTTCCGAACTGCTAAGCTATCAGGAATTACACGTGTTATTGTGAGTCAACCATAAAAGATAGACATATACTGTTGCGGATTTTTTTTAGATAATTTTATGAAGAATATTTCCGTCATACATGATTTCTATGTAAATTTAACCATTAAGGCTGCATACGCGACGAAAGCTTAAAAAATGGAGTATTTTTTAAATGGAGTAAGAAATAAAGGATAGAAGAATTTCGCACTGGCAGCCAATTGACACGGTGGCTCAGTTGGCAGAGCGTCGGGGCGTATACCCGAGGTCGCGGGTTCGATTCCCGCCTGTGTCGAAGTTTTTCTTTCCTTTATTTATTCTTTATTTATTAGTAATAATCCCCACATGAGGTTTTCATTAACAAAAATATTTAAATTATGTGATAGTTAGGCGTTTTCAACATTTGCATTCTATCTGAAAAGGTAGACAAGTGGCCTTCCGAATTAGTTAAAATTCGGAGGTAGGAAACGCAAAACACTACTTTAACGTGTAAAAGAAATAAAGGATAGAAGAATTTCGCACTGGCAGCCAATTGACACGGTGGCTCAGTTGGCAGAGCGTCGTCGGGGCGTATACCCGAGGTCGCGGGTTCGATTCCCGCCTGTGTCGAAGTTTTTCTTTCCTTTATTTATTCTTTATTTATTAGTAATAATCCCCACGTGAGGTTTTCATGAACAAAAATATTTAAATTTGGAGTAACTTTTCCCGTTTTCCCAAAATTTCCCCAAATTCCCCTTTACTACTCTGCTGAAAAGTATACTATAACCTGCCCAGGAGTATGGAGAATAATTGTGCCAAGTTTCGTTAAAATCCGTGGAGTAGTTTTTGTTTCCATAAGGAACATACAAACCGACAGACAGACAGACAGACAGACAAAAATTTTACTGATTGCATTTTTGGCATCAGTATCGATCCCTAATCACCCCCTGATAGTTATTTTGAAAATATATTTTATGTACAGAATTGACCTCTCTACAGATTTATTATAAGTATAGATTTGGTATGGTTACTAACTTGCTTATTCTCACGTCATTAATATACATTGGGATAGGCAGAGATCCTGAGAAATATTTTTGCTTATTGTGAAGAATTTGCTTAAATGGTAGGCATATGAGGTATGAAGATGAAGAACCCTTCCAAGTCGAAGATCGTACAAATCAATTCTCTGCATTCGATCGTATTTTATTCAAGACTAGTGGATAAATAAAAAAAATAAAAAAATAAATAAAATAATCATTTATTTCAAAGTAAAAAGATAAATCTTTGTTTTTTGAACGTCAAAATTCAACTTAATACTAAGTTTACTTCGAATTCGGAAGGTGTTTTGTTGAGAGAAGAACCCGTAAGAAACTCGTCAACACACATCTTTTTTTACGTCCATTACAATTTTGGTGTTAGCCCGGAAACATCCTGCACAGAGCCCTGATGACACCAAGCCACTTCATCATTAATGTAATCATTAACATTGTAATAGGCTTTCGAACTAAGATTTCTTTTAACTACTGTTTTGAATTTTGTTTCTGATAAATTTAAAATGTCCTCAGGTATTTTATTATACACTAGTGGATCGTCCCAGCTTCGCACGGGTAGCGTTGTTTTTTTAAATATCTGAGGTTTCTTTCTTCAGTCACTGCTCAAGCATTGTGAAATTCAGCGTAATGTTTTCAATTTATTAAATTTATAGCACTCCCTTAACAGTGTAGTTTGGTGATTTTGAATGCGCTTTAATGAACGGTTCAGTATTTCCGTTTAATAGCAAATTTTGGAATAAAACGCCATGAAGTATTTATAACAATCTAAAAAATAAATCATTACGTGTTGTAGGATGCAACTACTGGCGCCATCTAGTATGTTATATGTAAATTAGTAAAGATTTGGTTTCGATCACGGGCGCGATGGCTTATTTTATGTATAATTTCGGTGTTTGTCTACTGATTTCTATGATTCTTTTTTTATTGAATAGGTAATAATGTAACCTTTTTTAAATTAGGGATGAGTGAGAGGTTTACAAACGTAAGAGTAAACAAATATAATCAGGATGTTCCGAACTGCTAAGCTATCAGGAATTACACGTGTTATTGTGAGTCAACCATAAAAGATAGGCATATACTGTTGAGGATTTTTTTTAGATAATTTTATGAAGAATATTTCCGCCACACATGATTTCTATGTAAGTTTAACCATTAAGGCTGCACACGCGACGGAAGCTTAAAAAATGGAGTAACTTCTCCCGTTTTCCCCAAATTTCCCAAAATTCCCCTTTACTTCTCTGCTGGAAAGTATACAAAAACCTGCGCAGGAGTATGAAGAATGATTGTACCAAGTTTCGTTAGAATCCATCGAGTAGTTTTTGTTTCCATAAGGAACATACAAACCGACAGACAGACAGACAGACAGACAGACAGACAGACAAAAATTTTACTGATTGCATTTTTGGCATCAGTATCGATCCCTAATCACCACCTGATAGTTATTTTGAAAATATATTTCATGTACAGAATTGACCTCTCTACAGATTTATTATAAGTATAGATTTTTACGCATAACCCCATGAAAGATGTATTTACTTTTGACAATCTGTATTTTGGTACTGAAATTTTATTGTTGTCTCTCAGGTTTCGAATATGTCTGTCACAATTTTTCACAAAAGAGGCCTGATTCTTTCTTACATACATAATATTTTCATAAATATATTGACATGGCAGCGTCATTATATTTATTGTTTTAAACAATTCCCTCAGGGAATCTCGGGATCTCAAATTGTATATAGCTCTTATTGCTCTCTTTTGGAGAATAAATATGGAACCAACATCAGCCACTCTGCCCCAGAGTAAAATACCGTAAGACATTACACTATGAAAATAGCTGTAATAAACTAATCAAGCTGTCTGTACATCTGTCAAATGTCTTATTTTCCTAACGGCATATGCA
Organism: Bedellia somnulentella; assembly: GCA_963576735.1. Taxonomy (NCBI): domain Eukaryota; kingdom Metazoa; phylum Arthropoda; class Insecta; order Lepidoptera; family Bedelliidae; genus Bedellia; species Bedellia somnulentella. The sequence goes on from OY755199.1 coordinate 5,809,728, forward strand.
GCACTACTTAGCCTGCCAGCTAGTGAGCTAATGTGGGGTCCCCATTGGAGCTTGGAGTCTAGAGTTATCCCTAAGAAAACTGTGTCATCCGAATAAACTATATTTTCATTATTTAAAATTATTTCTTTATCAACGCTCTTAACATTGGGTAATACAAATTTGATGCATTTAATTTTTTTGCCATTCAGTACAAGATTATTGGAAGCAAACCATGTTTGAATCTGTGAAACCGTGTTATTCACCTCGTCAATATTCTCATTATTTCTTTTAACGTCAAATACTAAGGAAGTATCATCAGCAAATAACACTATCTCGGACATTTTCTCGACCATGAACGGCAAATCATTAATATAAACCAAGAATAAAAATGGGCCCAAAATAGAACCCTGCGGAACACCCATTTTTACATGAGTTCCAGGTGATATTGTATTATTGATTTGCACTTTCTGTATCCGATCCGAAAAGTAAGACTTTATTAATTTAAGTGCGTCACCTTGTATGCCATAATGTTCTAATTTAATAAAAAGGATTTCATGATCTGCACAATCAAATGCCTTCGTAAGATCGCAAAACAAACCAATAGCGTCATTTTTACGTTCCCACGAATCAAAAATATGTTTCATTAAGGCAACGCCTGCATCGGTGGTAGAGCGGCCCTTTGTAAAGCCAAATTGTTTTGGATGAAACAATTTGTTAGAAGCGAAATGCAAAAGCATTTGATTGAACATTAGTTTTTCAAATATTTTACTTAAAACTGGCAGAATAGATATGGGTCTATAACCATCAGGACTAATTTTATCTCCTCCGGATTTAAGAAGAGGTACAATTTTACTATGTTTCATGAGATTTGGAAATATTTTATTTCTTATACATTCATTAAATATGTCTGCTAAATATGGAGACAAAGTTACAATAAAATTATGGCAAACTTTCACCGACATACCCCAAATGTCCTCAGAACTTTTCAATTTAAATGATTTAAAACATTTTTCGATATCTTTAGGGCTGACATCTTTAAAACAAAACAAAGTTTCGCAACTATCAACATTTTGTTGTAACAAGTGTTGAGCTTTTACAACCGATGTGTTTAAATTTTCAGTTGTTTTTGATGGTATGTCAGTAAAATATTTTTCAAAAATACAAGCGATTTTCTCATTAGAGGTAGTCAGACCTTGATCAGATCGAACACAGAACTCCTGATCACATGGTTTACCTCGGCCTGTTTGGGTGTTGATAATATTCCACACTGTTTTAACTTTATTATCGGATGTTCGGAAACGTCGGCTTAGGTATGTGGCTTTAGCCTCTTTACATACTTTATTAAATATATTTGAGTATTTTTTTACATATTCCCTCAGTTCATTATTATTACTATAAGCTTTCTGATCATATAAATCGAAGAGTTTTTCTCTCGATCTATAAATACTTGGAGTTGCCCACTCACAAAACTTAAATTTACTGGTAATAGTTACATTTTTTACATTAAAAACTTTATTAAACTCATTTATCAGAACGTTATAAAAAATATCATAGCTAGTATTTGGGTTTTTATTAATTGTACATGTAGGCAACTTAGAGCTTATTATATTTATATATTCTTCTACTTTACTAGCAGTAATATGCCTTTTTTTAATAACAATTTTTGGTTCTGGTATCTCTAGAGGAAAGCTAACAAAAAGGCCGCTGTGATCAGACTTTAGTTTATTTATAACACTTTTACTTGAAAAATCTGCATTAGTAAATACATTATCTAAACATGTTTTGATTCTAGTCGGTTCCAAGAATAAATTATCTAAATTGAACGATTGGAATAAACTCATCAATCGTGTTTTAAGATAACTGTCTTGTAGGAGATCCACATTGAAGTCTCCACATATTATTATACGTTTTTTATTCCTGAAAACTTTGCTTAATACATCTTCCATTACATTTTCGAATTTATCATAATTTTGGTTATAAGGGGGTCGATACACACATACTAAGAAATAGTTTTTTAACTCTATGCAGGATAATTCCACGACTTGCTCAACGCTTAACTTTACAATATCATGACGAATTTTTGATTTAATATTATTTTTTAAAAATATAGCGGAGCCACCACAGGCTTTAGAATTGCGGCAGTAGTTGCTAGCTAAATAATAGTTTTCAAAACGAAATATGAGTTCGCAATTCTTAAGCCAGTGTTCAGTAACACATAAACAATCTATTTCATATTTTTCCAAAAATAATTCTATTTCTAATTCTTTACAAGAAAACCCCTGAGTATTTTGACATACAAGTTTAAACTGGGAGACTCCTTGTAAAGTATTCTTTTTAGTTATATTGCCAGAAGAACCTCCTTCCTTGTTTACAATATTGATATTAGGTGACGACTTAAGGACGACAGGAGGCTCTTCCATTGTCACTCTTAAAAGTTTAAATTATGGTTTCCACCATCGCATACTAGAAGTAAGTTTCCCCTTATATTAAATATATGGGGGTCAGATATATTATATGCTAATAATTTAGCAATGTTCCGCTTTTGATTTAAGGGTATATATACAGTACCCAGTCGAGAATTTGAATAAGGTAAAAACTTATTCAAATCCAAACAAAATAAATTGTCGCTTTGACAACATGTCACGTGACATATTAGATTATTCATAATATGAATATTGTCATTCTGCTTATTCATATTAAGTAAGTATGGCAAGGTACAAAATATTAATTTACATTTATATATTTTTTGTATCTCCAAAAGTTTATTTATACTTTTATTTAATAAATACTTATTTAATCCTATACTATTGCCGACCAGTACGACAATCGTTGTATATTCGTCATAAGTGCCTAATAATATTCGTTCTACTATATAATTAAAGTTTGCACCCGTATAGCAATGATTAATAACCTGTTGATTAAGATACTTATTTAGTACTAGCTGACCCCACAGACTTCGTACTGTCAAAAGTGTAGACTTTCACGTCGTCAAACTGAAATATTTAACTGACCCGTTGAGGGTGGGTCTCAGTCATGCGATGAGAAAAAAGGTGTTTTTCATAGTGTCCTCACAATTTTTACACTTTATAAATTTTAAGTTTATAGGTATAGTAGTTTCGGCTGAGCATTGATTCTTAGTCAATTAGTCAGTTTGGCTATTTTTTAAGAAAATTTATTGATCTCTTAATTTTTACTGGGATAAAAAGTGTCCTATTGTGTTAATTAGGTTAATTATCTGGCTTCCTGTAAATTTTATTTTAAATACGTTCTATGAATTAGTCTTCAATTAGCTACAAACACACAAACATCTAAACTTTCACATTTATAATATTAATAGGATAAGGCTTAAATATTAGCTTCTCGCGCAGATGACCTCACTCGCCGGCCAGCGCAGCGTCTTGTCTTGCGCTTCATGCACGCGTGTAAATTTTGTTACGGAGTAATTTTAAAATTGTATTATCTTCTAAGATGTTTATTCAAATTAAGTGATGTTAAGGACAATTTTGTTCTCAATTAAATACTCTTAATCAACAACATATTTATTTGGATAAGGATTAATATTATGTTTATAAAAGATTATGGCAATAATGCATTAAATTCGACCAAATTTGTTTACCAAAAAGATGGTCATAGTAAGTGAATCTTAAAAGTTAGACATATTGTCGCAAACACTTTTTTAGATCATTTAAAGAGAAATAATTCTTTAATACATTTTTACGCAGCCGTTTACGCAGCGCACACAACGGAAGCCTTAAAGTATGAATAATTATCCCCGTTTTTGCAACATTATTCGCTGATAGTTTGCTCCTGTTAGTCGCAGCGTGATGATATATAGCCTAAAACCTTCCTTAATAAATGGACTATCCAACACAAAAAGAATTTTTCGATTTGATTGGGTAGTTCCTGAGATCCTAGCGTTCAAACAAACAAACTCTTCAGCTTTATAATATTAGTATAGATTTCGCCAAAACCTACGGCCATGCCGTCCGAAAATACTAATGTTCTGTTTGCCGGCGGCGGCGTGCTAACAGCTGGTAATGTAATCCCATTACTTGGTTGTGGTTGGGGTGACTGAGATATAACGCTAGATAAGGTAATATGACTATCCAGAGTAACCGTCTCTTTGTCTATAAGACTGCCGATATGTTTGTATCTTAAATGCAAATCTTCCTGACTAACAATCAGCTCACTCAGTTTATCATTCAAACTATCTATTTGGTTTAGTAAATCAATTTTCTTGTAAGACTTGTTTATGAATTTAATACTATTTTTCATACTTATAAGACTTTTGTTTGTGTTATATATACGTTTTTTAACTAATTTATATTTTTTACACTGTTTACGACTGAAATTTTTCGAATATTTAAAAGAGTTCATAGAAGATAATGATTCTGCCTCAAGTTCGGCACATAAAGAAACTGCGTGAGAGTCTTCGTGAATATTCTTTATTCTATGGTATTCCGCCAATTGAGCGTGTGCCTCTGCCAACTGCTCATTGAGAATATGAATTCGCTCTAAAGCTACTTCATGCTTTGCGCACTGATCCTCATGCTTTAATATTAATATCTGCTGGTTTTCTAATTCCACTTGAGAAATGTCGTAAGATTCACGAAGTAACACAATTTTTTCTAAAAGATTACTATTTTTCAACTTTAAATTACGGATAGCTAAAACATTTTCGTCCCGTTCTTCTAAAAGCCTATTTTTAAATTTTTCTGCATCATTTAAATCTCTTTTTAGTTTTTCATACTTTTGTTCGGCAGCCATTCTACGAGTTGTGATCGAGTCCATTTTACGAAACGAACAGTCTTGATATTATTTAATTGTTTAAAGCGTTACTATAGCGAACGACAATCCTAATACTAAGATACTAAGATATTTCGATCCACACAAGCGCCTACTTACAACAAAGATATAAAGTTATTATTTATCGTTTCTTTACATTTAACTAAACAATATAATCATTAATATAACAATCAGAATATGACACCGTGTGTTATTACTACCTTAATTGTATTTTTATTATAACCTACACGACCAACAATAATTCTCACAAATTCTAATGATGGAATGTGATGAGTAGCAGAGTAGAAAAAGTTTTTATACTACTAATTCAGTTGACATAAAATAAAAGTATATATTAATTTCAACTATAATAATTAATAATAATACGGGAATCGAACCCGTGATTAGTAGATATAATGTAATAGGAAACCAGCTATTTGTCTCACACGTATTTAGTTGGAGCGGTGAATCAAGTCAAGACCGTTGTTTTATAACTAATATAGTATTCTTGTCAAATTGAATTACGTATTATTGTTCAAAAAAACATAAATTTACTTAGCTGGTTTACTCGGCAAGGGTTCTGCTATCTAGTGATGCTTTTCTTTGTTTGGTTTCGGCCGTTAAAACGGGGAGTCATACGTTTCACCGAATGTCGCGAGCTCGACGCACGCGAGCTCGAAAAAATATTTGAGTGGTACGCCAGCTCGAAAGTACGTAAATGCGAAAGCCGCCAGCTCGAAAGATGTTGGCGCGAATCACGTTTCACCGAAAATCTTTCGCAATGGTTTATCAGTTTGAGAAGCAGATTATAATTAATATCTTAATCTTATTAATATTAAACTTATTTTCTTTGAAGGTACTTTGATTTTTTACTTATTGATGTCATTTGCATGCATTATTTTGTCACATTCACTTAATATTACCCTAAGATAACACTTGTGTGGATGAAATACGCACTAATATACAATTTACAACCATTTATGGTTTATTTCTATGCTTTTTAACAATTATAGCCAAATTTAAATAGCAAAGCACGAATCAGATATTATTTCGATCTACCCGAATTCTCACACTTCGGGCCCAGCTTCGCACGGGTAGCGTAGTTTTAAAAATATCTGAGGTTTCTTCAATCACCGCTCAACCTTTGTGAAATTTAGTGCAATTTATAGCATTTCTGAATAGTGTAGCTTGATTGTGAAAGCGCTTTAATGAACGGTTCAGTATCTCCGAAAATAAAACCATGCAAAAAAACAATCAGAGTTACAAACTTTGCATACATACAGGGAGTATATGTATACTCCCGGCTATCTTTTGCGCGCGCAACCATTACCAAATAATTATCCTTATAGCATTCACGTGCGACGACAGGGCGCGATAGATTATTTCATGTATAAGTTTGGTTATTCTATACCGATTTCTATGATTCTTTTTTTATTGAATAGGTAATAATGTAAACTTTTTTAAATGAGAGATGAATGAGAGAACTATAAACATAAAAGTAAACAAATATAATCAGAATGCTCCGAACTGCTAAGCTATCAGGAATTACACGTGTTATTATGAGTCAACCATAAAAGATAGACATATGCTGCAAAACGATATTTTTTAGAAAATTTTATGTGAAATATTTTCGTCATACATGATTTCTATGTAACTATAACCACTAAGGCTGCAAACGCGACGGAAGCTTAAAAATGGAGTAACTTCCCCCGTTTTCCCAAAATTCCCCTTCACTACTCTGCTAAAAAGTACACTATAACCTGCCCAGGAGTATGAAGAATAATTCTACCAAGTTTCGTTAAAATCCGTCGAGTAGTTTTTGTTTCCATAAGGAACATACAAACCGACAGACAGACAGACAGACAGACAGACAGACAGACAGACAGACAGACAGACGGACAGACAGACAGACAGACAAAAATTTTACTGATGGCATTTTTGGCATCAGTATCGATTACTAATCACCCCCTGATAGTTATTTTGAAAATATATTTAATGTACAGAATTGACCTCTCTACAGATTTATTATAAGTATAGATTAATAAAGCCGGTGGGTGTACGTAAGAGGCGACTAACGGACTTGGGGCTTTTTAAGGAATTTTTGGGCGATGCGGTTGGAGACCCATCACCAACAACCTTTATTCTACCATCTTTTCCACACTCAACTTCCAAAATTGGCTGAGGATTTTCTAATTTCTCAGCTCTGGCTACCCCTTTTAAGGATTTATAGCCGTGAGTATGTATGTATTAATACATACATACATATGTATGTATTAATAAATAGTATATACAGATACAATATACAACTGAAATTTAAATACAGATCTGAATATATACTATAAATGAAAAACACTATGAAATTCATCGCTCCCGAAGTACAGTATCGTGCCTCAAATACTGGCAGCATTTCCTCTTTGAATGGCCAAACTCATTTGTTGGCCAAGGTAACAGCCAGCCCTATGATCACCACTGACTTTCACTAGAAGGACGGAAAGACTTTTAAAGAAAATCCGCGCTTTGTTTCCCCATTTGTCAGGTGTTTCAGCGGCGATTAAAATGATAAAGTCATTCAAGAAACAATCGTGATAGCTCAGTGGGTAGAAATACGGCTTATCGTGCAGACGATGATGGTGCAAATCCCGGGTTGGGCCTACATCAATTTGTCTTTTGTAAGTCCTATGTGTGGTTAATTAATCATTGTTATTAATTGATACGGTGAGGGAAAAAAATGTGAGGAAACCCACTTGGCTAAGTTGTACTTTCAACTGCCCTCTATCACGTGAGTACACTGTCCAAGCAAAACGTGGGTACTCTAAACACCACGTGACAATGTCTCGTGATGGTCTATGCTTTAAGCAAAGTATTAGCGTGATAAATTTCGATGGTTGCTTAGTTTTCGATGTAATTTATTTGTGAATATTATCCGATTAAATAATTCTAGGGTGTTGTAAGCTCAAATTAGCATTACTCCAATTCTTACTCGGGCTGTAATTGGTTTAAGTATTTGTGAATGATTGGCCGACAATAAAGTTTCGAAGACAATGATTTGCCAAAAGTATCTTAAGGTTGTCAGAAACTATCTTATCCAGGCAGACCTAAAAATAAAATGTGCAAGGTAATAATTTATATGTTTATTTTTTCAGTATTAACCAGTAAGTCCCTTAAGCAGCTTACAGTACAGAATAGCATAGCAATAATGTTTTCTACTTAGTTCAATAGTCGACAGGCTCTGAGAAAACTATGATTTTATGAGCGGATTGAGTAAAAATGCATTGGTCACTTTCAAAATCACATCACACTAATGAATATTTTCTCTAATGGCAACCCGCGATGCAATAAAGTGACATTTGATTGACAGTTCATATTGAAATTGACAATATGTTTTTTATTATTATTATAGACCAAGGCGTTTTAATAAACAGCCAGCATTCTGCTCATAATGCCACAGTTATTTTAATGAAAACTCACGAACACATAATGTATTTATATGACGAAAATAGCATTTGAAACATATTACGCTATACACTTAACAAATTATGGTACAAAATTACACATTTTCTCGCGCTCGAACATAAAAATATATGTTAGTTATTTTATTTTCATTATTAATTACATGATAATAACGTATGTAATTGCGATGAAGGCATTTCATTTCTCATTACATAACAATTTACTTTACTTTATTAATGACAATTATTACAGTGTATATTCTACTTCATTTTACTATTTATATTTATGACTGAATATGATGTCAACAAAGAAAAAAGGATAAAACCCGTAATTTACTGCAATTCCTAAAAATACTTTTGTTATGTAGATGTATCAAATAAATAAAAACTATACAGAGTAATTTAAGATAATGATGCAATAATTTCGATAACATCTTATACCGTTTTATATATTGGTATCATTAATATATTACTATAAAATAGCCGTGTAGTACCGGCTTAGAATGTCACTACCCCTTTCTACCCACAGGTGTCGTAAGAGGTGACTAAGGATATGGGGCTTTTTAAAGTGGTTTTTGGGGGATGCGATTGGACACCCATCACCAACTATACTTTATTTCTACCATCTTCTCCCCTATCAACTTCCAAATATGGCTGAGGAGTTTCTAGCTCTGATGCCCTGGCTACCCCTTTTTTAAAATTTATGACTGTGAGTATAAGTATGTATGTATAAAATTATATACGTAAAAAATATAATACAACTTAATAAGCTGCAGTAAAATGATCATAGGTTTTATCCCTTTGTACATTTGTTTCGGATTGATGATATGTTAGGACTAAAAATTAATTTAATAAGTAACAAAAATAAAACAGCAACAAAACGTGGACATAATAAAATAAAAATTCAACAGCATTTAGAATTAGCACCTAAATTAATACCTTATAGTTAATAAATATAACTAAGTAACAATGAAACACCATATTGTTACGTCATCGTTTTAACACAATTAGACACACACACATTTTGTGTATCAAGTAACAAACCAATGAAAAAAAACATTACAATTATTACAATGAATTATAAAATTACATAATAAGTATTATTTTCATATAATCTTGAACTTAATCGCTCATCGCACAATTTTTTTAATTAAATTTTTGAACAGTTTCATTATAAATCAGAAAGTCTACTCTTTACATCCAAAACGATTATAGGCATTCTTATCTCTTCTAACCCCTATTAAAATTTATTTCTGTCTCGCTCACACGAAACGATTATGCGGATTTTGTAATTTTTGATAAGTGAGCATACATGGTGTTATTCGACGAATCCAACAATATCTTCGTAGTTATTGTTGGTTTCACCGACTAGAAAGCGCTAATATTCATATTGTTCTATACATATCAAAACAGTCTTTGCAACTCAAACGAGGTCGATATATTTAGCAGTAGTTTTGAAACTGTTAAATCCACTTTTATACGCAATTGTGTATCTTCTTTGGCGCAGCGGTAGTAGCAGTTAACTTTAGAGTATGTCTTACATGTTTTCTGTATAGTTGTACCTTTAGATTTATTTTATTTTTATAAAAGGTACATCCTATTATATGTTATGTATGATTAATTACATAAAAAAAGAAACTATTGTTAGCATAATTATGAGTGTACAACCTTGTGTTTTTTTATTATTATTAAGTTTTGTAACAGTGAAAACTGATCATAATCTGAATATTCGTTCGTGCGAGCGAGACAGAAATAAATGTTAATATGGGTAGAAGAGACACGTATGCCAACTATCGTTCTCGACGTGAAGAGTAGACCTTCAGAAGAGAAAGCACGAGCGCTATTTTATCGACACGATAACGGTTAGAACGAGATGGCAGTATACGCTACTAAGTAAGTGCGTAAGAGATGGCTGCTTTATCCCACGCGATAACTAGTTTAAACATCGCTCGTACTAGCCGGGCAGAAGTCTTCAGGAGAGGCTATTTTTTTTTAAATGGAATTAAAATAACGTGACTAGATAACTAAACAATTTGACTAGAAAAAAACATTATCGGTAGGTTTTTAGTTCTAGCTGTAAAATATTCATAACGATAATTTGGTGTTTTCAAAACCCTTACACGTAGATTGAGGACAACATTACTACAACTCTTATTATTCAATTAATATAATCCATTATGAAGTCCATCATCTCAAATTTCCTTTTCCAAATTTAATCAAGCACGAAGACGAGTCAATTTTGTTATTAACAATCGAAGACTTTTGAGTTGAGACTAGAATATAACTTGTTGTATAACTTTACTACTAATACTTTCTAAAATAATGTATACTGACAATGTGAACCACCCATTTAAAGCTGTATGAAGCCTAGGATTATTAGTGTGATCGACTGATCGATTGGGGAAAAAAATAGACACCAGAAGGGCAAGCACGAGCGCTATTTTATCGACACGATAACGGTTAGAATGAGATGGCAGTATACGATACTAAGTAAGTGCGTAAGAGATGGCTGCTTTATCCCACGCGATAACTAGTTTAAACACGGCTCGTGCTTTGCCTGCAGCAGGAGTTGAACCAGCGACATCCCTGATTACTATGCTATGGTTCTAAGTTGGCAGAAGGGCATAAACCGGTATGTCGCGGGTTCTAGTCCTGCTGCTGTCAAAATTTTTCTTTCTTCATTTATTAGTAATTTAATTCCCACATGACACAACAAATGCTGTGTAGTGTCGGCTTCGAATAGCACTACACCATTCTTCCGGTGGGTGTACGTAAGAGGCGACTAACGGTATTGGGGGATTTTAAGGGATTTTTGGGCGATGCGGTTGGAGACCCATCACCAACAACCATTATTTTACCATCTCTTCCCCACACAACTTTCCAAAAGTGGCTGAGGAATTTCTAATTCCTTAGATCTGGCTACCCCTTTTAGGGATTTATAGCCGTGAGTATATGTATGTATGTATCTCATATAAACGTCGTAGGCACATTTCGAATGGATGATCGACAAAGTTTATCTACATTTTATTAGGAAGTCTGGGCTTTTTTCATCTCAATAAAATAATGAACAATCAATTAAAACAAAACCTAATGAATTGTAAAACTATAGGTACATATCATGGTGCCAATCATTAACCACAATTAAACATACACATCACATATAATACAAACAAACTTACATGACCATGTAAATATTACATTAATTATACTATTTTAATATTTAGCATACTATTCAGTACATGGGTAGCATTTAAACATATTTTCAATACTTTAAAATACATGGCCGGCTTCATATTTTATTAACACATACATTATACAATTAAGCTTACTAAATTACAGGTATGTATAATTTATAAAAATTGACGTCAATTTTTGCTAGCGACGCCGTATTTAGTAGGATACAATGGAAGTCATTTTGGGCGTAAAATGAATGTTGGACAAATATATCTGTATAGTCAATGGCAATGTAATATATAAGTTAATTAACACATATACGCAGTGCGGTGTAGTGTCGGCTTAGAATAACACTACCCCATTTCTACCCGTGGGTGATCGTAAGAGGCGACTAAGGGTATAGGGGCTTTTTAAGTGAATTTTGGGCGGTGTGCTTGGAGACCCGTCACCAAAAACATTAATTATTACCATCTTTTCCCCAATCAACTTCCAAAAGTGGCTGAGGAATTTCTCATTCCAAAGCTCTGGCTACCCCGTTAAGGGATTTATAGCCGTGAGTATATGTATGTATGTATGTTAATTAATTAATGTTTTTCTACGTCAAACCATTGTGCAACCTTCAAGCCTATTGCTCTAATCAAAACTACAGTCTAAAAGTCTTAATACTTGATATTTTTGGCTCTAAATAATAAAATTAATAAAACGTATGAATACAAATAAAATAATGAGAACAATTTGTAACAAATAAAATAATTCGCAAAATTTTAATATTAATGGTATGAGTTCAAATATTACAGAAGTTAATTATTATTACAAAAACAATTAACTAAGTGTAACAATCAAATAATAAAATTACATAAAAATATTTTTGATAACAAAAAACATTTATTGATAAGCAAATATGGTTCAGCATCCATAAATAAAAACCGAAAAGATTAGGTATTTAATTTCTTTGAGATCAGTTATATCATCACTAAATAAAAAAAAATGTACATTTAATAGTACTAATAACATTGCACAAACCATAAATATAGCTTAGATCCAAGCTGTAAAATATTAATGAAAAAATAATAAGCTGTATGTCTTGCTTATCATGAATTAAAGTTATTTAAGTAAAATTATGCATATCATTTCTTCCCAAAATATGTTTGAAAATGCTAAGTTAGAGTTCATATTTGTTATGTACAACTCAAAACGTAAATGATTTATTAATTTACCTAGCAGATCTTTAGAAGGTCGTAGAAGAAAGTCCAAATATTCGCAAATAGACATTTAATTACAATGTTTTATTCTAATGCGGCTTGAGGTAAACGATTTCTTTAAGTATCCTCACTTTAATTGAAGGTACAACTTTACGTACTTATAAAGAACGTCTTTCTTAAACGTTCTTTCTCCTCACTTATCAAAGCTACATCTTCACGACGGTATTACGCGACGGGGCTGGCAGGATGCTGTCGGGTGTCGGGATGCCGTCGTCGCAGGGAATGTCTCGGACTGCTGTCACAGGAGTCAAGTCCGCGTCGGGCGCATGCCCCGCCGCCGCGGCATTCTGACATGGAACGGCGGGCGTGGCTTACTGCTGGGAAATTAAATAACTATTATTTTAAACCCCTCGATGAAGACACATATATGGGGTGCAAGGACACAAATAAATCTAAATATCTACTATAAATCCCTAGAAGGGGTAGCCAGAGCTAAGGAATTAGAAATTCCTCAGCCACTTTTGGAAAATGAAGTGGGGAAAAGATGGTAAAGTAAAGGTTGTTGGTGATGGGTCTCCAACCGCATCGCCCAAAAATCCCTTAAAAGCCCTTATACCGTTCTATTATCCCTCTATTAGCCCTTATGTTGTCGCCTCTTACGTACGCCCATCGGTAGAAACGGGGTAGTGCTATTATAAGCCGACACTACACAGTAACTAATGGTATTGACGAAGTTTGATACCCTGAGATGGTAAAAGGCCCGTGGTTACTAGTTTGAGATCGCATTGCACCTACTATCTAAGTTTGGATAGTGTTGGTGAAATCGAGAGGAAACCCAGAGGACTAAAATACATTCAGTCGGTGCCAGAAGGTGGCAACAATATATTGTCCAGATAAAAAGTGAAAAATATATACATACATACAAATTACTGTACGAAAGAAAGAAAGACATTTACTCGCTGCATAAAAGGCACAAAAACTAACAATATGCAGATAATTAGAAATAAAAAAAAAACAATACAATACAACACTAAAATAATTAAAAACACAAAACAAAAATTAAATAACAATATCAAAAAGTGATTAAAAACTAAAGATAAAATATATATATTACTCACGGCAATAAATCCCTAGAAAGGGAAGCCAGAGCTAAGGAATTTAGAAATTCCTCAGCCACTTTTGGAAGTCCAGTGACGGAAAGATGGCAAAATAAATGTTGTTGGTGATGGGCCTCCAACAGCATCGCCCAAAATCCTTTAAAACCTCCAATACCCTTAGTCGTCTCTTACGTTCACCCACGGGAAGAAATTGGGTATTATTTTTTGGTTTATTTTTCAAAATAAAGTTAAATACTAAAATTTTTTGAACGTCAAAGTTTTAAATTAATCGTTAATCCGTTGCTTCGGAAGGTGTTCGTAAAGAGAAGAAGCAACAAAGAAACTCTATACATTCACATTTTTCATTTTTTCAAAAACATGGTTTGTACAATTTCAGTTTATAAACATGTTTTTACTTTAAAAAAGATTTTCTATGCGACCAAAACCTAACGCTAGTTTGACATAATTAAAATAAATTGTCCATCACAAAAAAAACCAATCACATAACGTGAGAAGAAAAAATCCTCACCAGACAATTATTCCTAGGAATAACGAGGGAAGATTTATAGCTTTACGGACACGGTCATGTGCGCATTGGGTCCTTGTCGTCTAAAAAATCTTGAACACTGTAGTAAGAGATGTTATTAAAGGAAATAAAAATTTCGACACTGGCGGGATCGAACCCGCGACCTTTGGGTATACGCCCCCGTCGCTCTGCCAACTGAGCCACAGTGTCAGT
>OY755199.1:5824352-5938353 GCA_963576735.1 Bedellia somnulentella
GACGCTTCTCGGTGTCGGCTTTCACGAGACCCTCGTCATGAGGGATAGTGACATCCACTAGAAATACCCTCGACTGCGACTAATCCCATACCACGATATCAGGCTTATTCGCTAGAATAGTCCTGTCCGTGATAACGGATCGGTCCCAATAGATTTTGGCACGGTCGTTTTCTAGGATTGGCTCCGGCAGATACTTGTAGTACGGCAGCCTCTGTTGCAAGAGTCCGTATTTCAGAGCGAGCTCCTGATGCAGGATTTTGGCTGCTTAGTTGTGTCTGTGCAAGTACTCAGTGTTAGCAAGAGCCGAACAACCAGAAATAACATGCCTAAGTGACTCTCCGGGACGGCCACATGCTCGACAGATGTCTGTGGTACCGTCCTTTAGGATGTATTTCCGATAGTTCCGCGTCTTGATAACCTGGTCTTGTATTGCACAGACAAAACCTTCGGTTTCCCCAAAGAGGTCCCCGAAACGCAGCCAATGCAGGGAGGCTTTACGGTCCACGAAAGGTTCGTGAAGTACCTTGTAAAACCTCCCATGCAGCTCCTTCTCTTTCCATACGGACTCCCGATCAGAGGTGCTAAGTACCTCCGGGGTTCGCCAATCCTGTGAGGCCAACACCTACAAACTCAAGCGCAGACTATTTGCAAAGCCGGAATGGCAGACATATCATCCTGCCACTCCAACAATGGGCGGTGAGGTCGTCACATCCCTACGCCTATTATTATTATTAATTATTACGGAGGTTTTACGGTTCACGAACCTTTCGTGGACCGTAAAGCCTCCCTGCATTGGCTGCGTTTCGGGGACCTCTTTGGGGAAACCGAAGGTTTTGTCTGTGCAATACAAGACCAGGTTATCAAGACGCGGAACTATCGGAAATACCTCCTAAAGGACGGTACCACAGACATCTGTCGAGCATGTGGCCGTCCCGGAGAGTCACTTAGGCATGTTATTTCCGGTTGTTCGGCTCTTGCTAACACTGAGTACTTGCACAGACACAACTAAGCAGCCAAAATCCTGCATCAGGAGCTCGCTCTGAAATACGGACTCTTGCAACAGAGGCTGCCGTATTACAAGTATCTGCCGGAGCCAATCCTAGAAAACGACCAAGCCAAAATCTATTGGGACCGACCCGTTATCACGGACAGGACTATTCTAGCGAATAAGCCTGATATCGTGGTAAGGGATTGGTCGCAGTCGAGGGTATTTCTAGTGGATGTCACTATCCCTCATGACGAGGGTCTCGTGAAAGCCGACACCGAGAAGCGTCGGAAATATCTCGATCTGGCTCACGAGATCACCGACATGTGGGGTGTGACTTCGACAGAAATAATCCCAATTGTTTTGTCCGCGAACGGGTTAATTCCAACCAGCCTCGCGACCAACTTGAGGCGGTTGAATTTCTGTGGCGTGTCGGTTCCAGCACAGATGCAGAAAGCGGTGCTGCTCGATACGGCTCGGATCGTCCGTCGGTTCTTGAACCTGACTCTCTGACCCCGACCGACTGTGCTCTTGTCGGGGAGTACCGCCTCTCCCATTTAAAATTCTAATTTTCTGTTTCGGCCATGGGAGAGGCGAGAAACTAAAATTGTTCCTATAATAATAAATCATTTATTATCAGACAACAAGGTCCATATAATATTAGTAAACTTAGTCTATGTTAGTATTTTACAATTTGGTAGGCAGAGGCTTTGATCTCTGATGCGCAGCCCTGAAGCGCCGGAACACTATTCCCTCAGGCCAAAAATTCTCTCCTAGCAGAATATGTCTCCTGTTAAACATGCTTTAAAATCGTGTTCTTTAGTTTTTTAATCCTATTTATTTTTACAGGTTAGTACTGAATCATCTGAAATTATTGAATCCTGGCGACCCTAACCAGGATAAAGGGATTAAACTATGAAGTTATTATATTGTCCCTGATTCACGATACGTGTACTAATATTAAATTAAATCGGAACTTTTAATTAAAGTCGGTCAAAATCGAGTTTAAAGGAATACATAGATACAATAGGTGAAGGTAATTTAAGCGGGTTAATAAAGTATGTTTGGTAATGTGTCTCAAACCACATAATCGTCGAATTTATAAGCCTTAATACCCTCTCTCCCTCAGACCAATGTCTGAGCTATGTCCCTTTTCCGAAACCTGCGTAGTTTTTGATATTTTAAGCCAACACTATACATCCACTAAAATTATAATTATGACTTAATTAATCCCTATGACGCCTCGTACGAACGCAAAGAGAAGCTAGTATAGTATTATTCTAAGACTTGCGTTTAAGACTGTCTAAAGTCATAACATAACATAAACGTTCACGCCGAATATCCCCGAAGGGGTTGGCAGAGGTACTAATACTTCTGAACATCACGTGACTTTGTCACTAGGTGTTCAGAGTACCCACGTTTTGCGTGGACAGTGTACTCACGTGATAGGGGGCAGGCCTATCCCCGTTTTGTAAGAATACACTGTCACATGACTAAGTACAACTCAGCCATGTGGGTTTCCTCACGATGTTTTCCCTCACCGTTAACAACCATGATAAATTAACCACACATATGTCTTTAGAAAAGATAAATTGGTGTAGGCCCGACCCGGGATTTGAACACTAGTCGCTTACACGTTAACCGGTGTTCTACCCATTGAGCTATCACGTCGTTCGTTCGTTGTCTTAAGTCAGTACAATTTAAATGCAATTAGTCGATCCATAATTCTGTCATTTTTACAAAAACTTCAAACGGAGATTAGATTTCCTGTTCTTTTCCG
Source organism: Bedellia somnulentella (assembly GCA_963576735.1). Classification (NCBI taxonomy): domain Eukaryota; kingdom Metazoa; phylum Arthropoda; class Insecta; order Lepidoptera; family Bedelliidae; genus Bedellia; species Bedellia somnulentella. The sequence goes on from OY755199.1 coordinate 5,827,118, forward strand.
TCATCATAACTCAAGTAACATTATAAGTATGACTTAGCAACATTGTTATAATTATTTATAATAGCAATACACGTGTACAAATTGACATGACACTGGCAGAATAAACACTTTGCCATAATGGGGCACTGTCATAAAAATTAGCACGGACATTTTACACAAGGACATTATATAAAGCTAAGATATAAAGACGGACACCACACATAGTAGCTAATTAGTATGGCAAATCTTTTGCAAGCAAATACGATTTTTTGTGATTAATTACAAATATGTATATTACACACTATTTGGACTACTCAACTACATGTCAAATAAGGACTTGATGGATGGGTTATAGATGATACATATACTCACGGCCATAACCCCATAATGGGGTAGCCAGAGCTTCAGAGCTAGAAACAGAAATTTTGTTTATGACTAGTCACGACTAGTGGACTGCACTTAGCACTATTTAGTGTTAGTAATAAACCCTATGAAGTTGAGTGTGAATGCGAATGATATACAGCTATGGTATCTGCTTGATACAACCGTGAACATTTATGATACCTGTTATTTATTAAAACTCTTAAACGGAACTATAGATTGTCCAGAACTTGTCTCAGAAGTTAATATTAATGTTCCAAGTAGATTAAGCAGACAGTATAAACCATTGGCAATGCACAGATACAATTCTTGGTGTACATATACATACTTATTTATATATATTAAGTTTCAATTACCAAGTGTGTTACAAACTCAATGTTTTACTTTATTTATTTTGGTAAATATTTGTGAAAACTCTTAATTGGCTTATAGAAATGTTATGATTTGTACTTATATATGTTTAAGTTGCTGTGAGTTTTCCGAACAATGTAAAATAAAATAGCCCAGTAGTGGGTAGAACACCGCTTATCGTGCTGAGAGGGTTTAAATACCGGGTCGGGCCTACACCAGAGTGTCTTTTCTAAAGTCATATCTGTGGTTAACTTTAGTTGTCAAAGGTGAGACTCACATGGCTAAGTTGTTTAATGTCACGTGACAGTGTATTCGTACCAAACGATAGGCCTGCCCCGTATCACGTGAGTACACTGTCGAAGCAAAACATGGGTACTCCAAACACCAGGTGACATTATCACGTGATGTTCAGAAGTATTATTACTCCTGCCAACCCCTTCAGGGATATACGGCGTAAACGTTTGAGTTTTTGAGTTGAGTTGAAAAAAAAACCCTATGAAATTAAGCGTGATGATATACAGCTATGTTATCGGCTTTGAATAGCACTTACCTATTTCTTCCAGCTGGTGTCGTAAGAGGCTACATAAGGTTTTATACTAAACTCTTTGACGACATCCGCGCCTGAGTAGATAGGAGACCAGCTTCTCGGGCTGGAGGCTGCGGGTGCGATCCCCGTTGGGAGCAACATTTATGTGATGAGAATAAGTGATTGTTTCTTAGTACATACATACATACATACATATACTCACGGCTATATTTCCCTAGAAGGGGTAGCCAGAGCTAAGGAATTATAAATTCCTCAGCCACTTTTGGTAGTTGAGTGGGGAAAAGATGGTAAAAATAAAGGTTTTTGGTGATGGGTCTCCAACTGCATCGCCCTTAAATCCAATAAAAAGTTCCAATACCCTTAGTCGCCTTTTACGACACCCGTGGGTAGAAAGGGGTAGCGACATTCTAAGCCGGCACTACACGGCTTGTATCTTAGTCTTGGATGGTATTAAATATATCGTTGAGTAAGTATCCCATAATACAAGTTGTACTTAGTTTGGGGTTGCCTTGATCTGTGTATTATATGTTCGTATATTTATTTTTATTATTAAATTAAGTTAATTAAGAGATTATTTTAATATTTTTTTTATTTGTTTATATGCTGTGTAGTGTCAGCTACGAATAGCACTACCCCATTTCTTCCGGTGGGTGTGCGTTAGAGGCGACTAACGGTATTGGGGCTTAAAGGGATTTTTGGGCGATGCGGTTAGAGACCCATCACCAACCTTTATTTTACCATCTTCTCCCCACTAAAGTGACCAAAAGTGGCTGAGAAATTTCTGATTCATTAGTTCTAACTACCTCATCTAGGGATGTATAGCCGTGAGTATATGTATGTGTGTATGTATGTTGTGTATATGCCCAGGCCCAGGTGTAACATAATTGAGAAACAACTGAATCAACAATTAATAGTACTTTGATTAATTACGAAATGTAATTAATTAATATTGTAATATATATTATATCATGTGATGAGTCAGACTTAGCGATAGAGGTCACAAACAGAACAATAACCTCTTATGAAGATATTGCACAGGTCATCCTTATAGATAAAACTATTACGGTCTTAGTTAAAGGGGTAGACAGAGGCGCTTGTTCTACTTAGTAAACGCGTTTGTGAAAATATATTATTCTTTTGTAGAAACTGCGATAAAACTGTAATTATGAAAAATATATATTCAAAGGGGTACCCAAAGTAAGCTTGGCAACTGTCTCGGGAAACCAGATCATAATTTATTCGTACACTTTAGATTGGAATTTATGAGACTAGATTATTCATAATTTAAATCTTTTTGTTCCTGAAAAGCTCATGTGGGGATTATTACTAATAAATAAAGAATAAATAAAGGAAAGAAAAATTTCGACACAGGCGGGATTCGAAACCGCGACCTCGGGTACACGCCCCCGTCACTCTTGCCAATTGTCGTGTTGCCCGTGTCACACGGTAGCTCAATTGGCAAGAGTGACGGGGGCGTGTACCCGAGGTCACGGGTTCGAATCCCGCCTGTGTCGAAATTTTTCTTTCCTTTATTTATTCTTTATTTATTAGATTATTCATGTTATTATTATTATATAACATTGAGGGAAAGAGAAAGTGGTGTTTTTGCGAATTACTGAGTTAGTAGAATTAGTAAAGTCATAAGGATGCCAGTGTAGGGTGATGGGTCTTCCTCTAGCCGCATCACCCATCAATCACCAATCACCATAAGCTCCAATACCTTAATCGCCCCATACCATCGACATCCGCGGGAAGAAACGGTTTAGTACAATTCCAAGCCGACACTATGCAGCTTAAATGGAGATCTATATTTGAATAAATATATTATAATTTATTATATCATTTGTGACTTTGCCGAATCACTGTAACTTTATTTTTAACCAACCGTCATTAAAATCTGTTTGTCATCAGGTTGTCACATAAATAGCAAAAGCATGGGCACCCCAAATGAGGCTGAACATACACAACAGTGTGACATTGGCGGAAATTACGCAGAACAGTCACACAATACAAATAATGAAGAAAAAAATTACAGGTAAGGACATGGAAGTACTATTTAAACAGGAATGCGCTCTGGCGTCCTTGAGTGTCCTGAACAAGGATGTCTTACTAGTGAGCTGTGTTTAGTTTTAAGTAGGGTGACCATCTGTTGGTGTGTTTAATGAGAGTTCCTCTAAAAGTTACATAAAACACTTATATTTACATGCATTCATATTCTTAAATAGTAGATTAAATAAAAAAAAATAGTAAAAAAACTTTTTAGGAAAAAGCTTTTATTTAAACGCTCTAAAAAGAAGAAAATAAAATATTCCTTTTGGATTATACTAACAACTCCTCATTATACACAATTAATATATAATAATAAAAGCTTGTCGCAAGGTTTACATACCTATCAACATTCCTTTATCTATACTAATATTATAAAGCTGAAGAGTTTGTTTGTTTGAACGCTAGGATCTCAGGAACTATACGATCAAATTGAAAAATTCTTTTTGTGTTGATTAGTCCATTTATTGAGGAAGGTTTTAGGCTATATATCATCACGCTGCGACCAACAGGTGCAAACTATCAGCGAATAATGTTGCAAAACGGGGTAATTATTCATACTAAGGCTTCCGTTGTGTGCGCGGCGTAAACGGTTTAAGTTACCAAAAAAAATGTATTAAAGAATTATTTCTCTTTAAATGATCTAAAAAAATGCCCGGGACAGTATATGTCTAACTTTTAAGTTTCACTTACTATAACCATTTTTATGGTAAATAAATTTGGTCGAATTTAATGCATAATTGCCATAATGTTTTATCAACATAATATTAATCTTTATCCAAATAAATATGTTGTTGATTGAGAGTATTTAATTGAGAACAAAATTGTCCTTGACATCACTTAATTTAAATAAACATCTTAGAAGATAATACAATTCGAAAATTACTCCGTAACAAAATTTACACGCGTGCATGAAGCGCAAGACAAGACGCTACGCTGGCCAGCGAGCGAGGTCACCTGCGCGAGAAGCTTATGTTTAAGCCTTATCCTATTAATATTATAAATGTGAAAGTTTAGATGTTTGTGTGTTTGTAGCTAAATGAAGACTAATTCACAGAACGTATTTAAAATAAATTTACAGGAAGCCAGATAATGATCCCAATTAACACAATAGGACACTTTTTATCCCAGAAAAATTAAGAGATCAATAAATTTTCTTAAAAACTTGTGAAACAGACTAACTGACTAAGAATCATTGCTCAGCCGAAACAACTATACTTATAAACTTAAAATTTATAAAGTGAAAAAAATGTGAGGACACTATGAAAAACACCTTTTTTCTCATCCCATGACAGAGACCCTCAACAGGTCAGTTAAATATTTCAGTTTGACGACGTGAAAGTCTACACTTATGACAGTACGAAGTCTGTGGGGTCAGCTAGTATCATAATAATTTGTGGTAAATCGAGCGACAAGCTTTTATTATTATATATAAATTGTGTATAATGAGGAGTTGTTAGTATAATCCAAAAGGAATATTTTATTTTCTTCTTTTTAGAGCGTTTAAATAAAAGCTTTTTCCTAAAAAGTTTTTTTACTATTTTTTTTATTTTTTACTTTTTAGTTATCGCTGGTTTCAAGTCATTATTACTCTCAAAATGCCCTCTCATTTGATACCCATATTGTAGAAGTAGACTAAAAGTAACTATTCCGCCATCCTGCATGGTCCGCCATATTGGATTCAGAATGACGTCATATTCTTTTTCTAGTCACTCTTAACAAGCCCTTTCATTTGATACCCATATTGTAGAAGTAGACTAAAGGTAACTATTCCGCCATCCTGCATGGTCCGCCATATTGGATTCAGAATGACGTCATATTGTTTTTCTAGTCACTCTTAACAAGCCCTTTCATTTGATACCCATATTGTATAAGTGGATTAAATATAACTGTTCTGACTTCTTGTATGATCCGCCATATTGAATTTAGAAGGACGTCACATAGCTTATCATATATTGTCATCCAAACAAAATGCGTCCACAAAATTTCAGCACAAACGGTTGAATATATCTACTTCAAAATTGAGTTCAAAGATTTCACCCGAACACACAAATATACATTGCAAGTTAAACAAAAGCTTTTAAAATAATTAATAAAATAATAAAAAGAAGGCGAAGACGACGTTATGGCTCAATGGGTAGAATACCGGTTATATCGTGCAAATGACTAGTGTTCAAATCCCGGGTCGGGCCTACACCAATTTGTCTTTTCTAAAGACATATGTGAGGTTAATTTATCATGGTTGTTAACGGTGAGAGAAAACATCGTGAGGAAACCCACATGGCTGAATTGTACTTAGTCATGTGACAGTGTCTTCGTGAAAAACGGCGATACGCCTGCCCCCTATCACGTGAGTACACTGTCCATGCAAAACGTGGGTACTCTGAACACCAGTTGTTCAGAAGTATTAGTATGCCAACCCCTTCTGGGATGTTTGGCGTGAACGTTTATGTTATGTTATAAAAGAAGGGGTAGTCAGGGGTAGGCACTTTTTGAAGTTGATTAGAGAAACCAAAAGCCTGAGAGCCCGTTCCCACTTATCCGATCAGTCTTTTTGCCCGGAAACCGGACGCCGGACGCGGGTGTTCACATTATATCCGATCAGTCTGTTTTGACGGAATGTCGGTGGTTCGACTCGCTGCCAGTTTACGTTTGTATTTCGTACGCGATGGACAGCGATGATGATGTTCTTATATTGTGGTGGTATTTGAGACGAATGAGACAAAAACGAAGACAACATTGGGTGCATCCTATACTTCGATACCGATTTTCAACAGGGACATTTGAAACATTGATGGGTGAATTAAGGAATGATGAGGCGAAGTTCTTCAGTCTTGACGGAACGTTCGTTCACACTCATCCGATCCGGGCGTTTTGACTGATCATCTCAGTGGCAAAACGTCCGTCCAATTACTCAGATCAGTCTTTTTGCCCGGATCAGTCATAATGTGAACAGCTCCATACAAATTGTACTGCCACTGGGCACATCCGTCTATTTAGACTGACCGAGAAAAAGACTGATCGGATAAGTTGGAACAGGCCCTAAGTTGATTTTTAAGATACGCGGGTAGAAAAATATTTGTGCTATGTTAAGCCGACACTACACGGCATCTTATTTCAATTATATTATTTATTTGAAATAGAACGGTCCCAATAATTTTCACCATATTTTGCTCTGCCAACTATTTTCTTAGTTAAATAGTAAAAGCTCTGAAAAACAAGAGAAGATGATAAATATTGGACACCTTATTTATCTTGTTTCCATGGGGATACCCGTTATAAATATTATTTTACCGATTACCAAACTTAATAAATTATTTATCTCTAAGTTGATAGAAGACGATAATAATTAAAACAACTTATTAAAAAGGAATAGTTAGTAACCTGCTTTTTAATAAAATATTCCCTATAAATAAGTTTGAATTTGTTTTTCTTTGAAATTAATCTTGACTGGCAACCGCGTGAGCGGGACACACTCCTCTAGTTCGGGTTCTCGTTCTAGGACGTTTCTTTGCTTGACAGTGTTCAAAATATAATAAATTGCGGGGTAGTAAATTTCATTATTGTGTACCATATTTTTGTTAGTGCGCTCTCCTGTTTAGTTAGTAACTTCATGGTTAAGAATTTCACATTTCTCATGGATGTATTAATCTAAAGGATCGAGTATTAGTATCCTAAATATAATAATATAAAGATGCATGGACTTATTATACACAGATCAAGTTAGCCCTATACTAAAAGACTTGTATTATGGGATTCTAACTCAAAGATATAATATACTATATATACACACACATATACGTCATCCAAGACTAAGCAACAATCATTTCTACTCTTCACATAAATGTTGCTCTCAGCGGGGATCGAACCCGCAACCTCTGGAGTCCTCTGGAGTCAAAAGTGTCCTAAACAAGGATGTCTTACTAAAGTGCTGCATCTCGTTCTAATTATGGTGACCATCGGTCTATGTTAGTAAGTGTTTTAATTAGGGTTCCTCAAAAGGTTACAAAAGTTTTACATACATACATATTCTCAATTAATAGATTACAGATTCCATGAAAAAGCAGCCGGAGCTCCGGAATAACAAATTCGTCAGCCAATTTTGGAAGTTGAGTAGGGTAAATGAGATGGGTCTCCCACCACATTTCCCAAAAATCACTTAAAAGTTCCAATAACCTAAAGTGCCTCTAACAGCACCTACGGGAAAGATATAGGGTATAGGGTAGGCTTTTGTAAGTCGATACTCATTAATTATAAACATTAATTACGAGAGGTTATTGTCAGCAGCAAGCACGAGCCGTGTTTAAACTAGTTATCGCGCGGGATAAAGCAGCCATCTCTTACGCACTTACTTAGTGTCGTATACTGCCATCTCATTCTAACCGTTATCGTGACTATTAAATAGCGCTCGTGCTTGCTATACAGGATCGTACAAAGTGGCGATCAATACTCCCTGCCTACTCGAATGGGACCTAGCAGTGTGCATGTGTATGTATGTTTGAATCACAAATCAAATTACTTACCACCAAACGAAAACTGATTTGACATACATTTCATATTTTTCTTGAAAGTTGATCTTGCTATATGATATTGCATGACCATGTTTTATGATCATATCTAATTACAATCACGTGACAGTATATCAACGGTAAAATAAACAAGTTATAATATTAATGTACCAGAAATGCATCATCATTTATGGTCATGGCCTTATTGGATGGATTTTATTTGCAGACAGATAGATGAAATCTGAATGATTGGAGTTAGAATGTCAGCTTAGAATAGTGAAAGAAAGAAAGACAATGCATTATTCTCCTAATTAGGACACAAACTACATACATATGCTCACGGCTATAAATCCCTAGAAGGGGTAGCCAGAGCTAAGGAATTGGAAATTCCTCAGCCACGTTTGGAAATTTTAGTGGGGAAAAGATGGTAAAATAAAGGTTTTCGGTGATGGGTCTCCAACCACATCGCCCAAAAATCCCTTAAAAGCTCCAAATCCGTTAGTCGCCTCTTACGTACACCCACCGGAAGAAATAGGGTAGTGTTATTCTATGCCGACACTACACAGCAAACACAAACTAAAATAACAATATACACAGATCAAACAACATAATATAACAATACACAGAATAGTATTACAAAAAAACCTAAAACTTGTATAAACATATCCTAGACATGTGCCCTCATTTGGTGAAAAGGTTGGTCGATACTTTGCTGCTAACCATTCGTGTCATGGCTACTAAAGGTTTTGGGATTTTTAATTGATTTTCATGCGATTTCGTTGGATACAATCAACAATAGTCCAATCGCTTAGATAGTGTTGGTACACCCGCACTCACTTTTAATTGTTGTAATAAATAATATATTGTATGAAATCAGGCGTTACTTTGCGGAGATCCATAGCAATAGCAAATCCATAGCGAAGAAACTTATTAATATCAGTATAAACAATATACACAAACCAGCTATAAAAAATAGTTATTATGCGGCCAACCACCATGCGAGGGGTCTCGAAAGAACCATCGGCAAAAGACATTTAATTTGCAATCTTTTCCGCACTCAACTTTCAAAAGTGGCTGAGGAATTTATTATTTCGAAGCGCTGGCTACCACTTTTAGGGATTTATGGCCGTGAGCACATGTATGTATGTTTAATTTAATAAATTTCGTCAATCTTCTCGCTCATCCCATTTTATTTTTTATACCTCGGACGCCTCCCTTTTGAGCATATTATTGATTTGATTTTAATATTTTCTGCGTGGTGGTCTTCGACATAAACTTCACTTAGAAAGCCCCAATACCCTTAGTCACCTTTTACGAAATCCACGGAAAAAATTAAGTAGTCCTGTTCCAAGTGTTGTGTAGTGTCGGCTTAGAATAGCACTACCCCATTTCTTCCAGTGGGTGTACGTAAGAGACGACTAACGGTATTGGGGCTTTTTAAGGGATTTTTGGGCGATGCGGTTGGAGACCCATCACCAACAACATTTATTCTATCATCTTTCCCCCACTCAACTGCCAAAAGTGGCTGAGGAATTTATAATTTCTCAGCTCTGGCTACCCCTTTTAGGGATTTATAGCCGTGAGTATATGTATGTATGTGTGTATGTCCTATTCCAAACCGAGACTATACAGCTTTAAAATACAACTTGAGACGTTTGCCAGGATTGTGACATTTAATAGTTTTGCCTACTTCAATGGAACCTAATGGCGTGAGTATATGTATTGTTGTGGAAACAGCAAAGATATACTGGCCAGTACACCCTGCTGTGTACCAACTTATAATTTGTATCTATGCTTTACTCAAAAAACATTTACACTCCGCGATGTAGGATATGAGTGAGACGCTGCTATGTGCGAGTGAGTCCGCAGTAGTGTGCGCTCTAACATGACTCCCACATTGTTATTGCGATAACTATCTTTGTCATTTTCTTTTTCAGGAGCGGTTTGCATGACGGAGAACACGTTGGGAAAAGAAAAAACTTAGTAAGTAATCATATGGAAAACTAGTTGTATGGACTCTGGTCCCTTGTTATAACGTTTGAAAGGTCTTTCTGAATAGGACTACAAAATTGATGGCGCTGTAAATAATTATTCAACCGAACACAGCATGTAGTAAATTTTACCCGTGGGTGTTAGTAAGAGGCGACTAAGGGTTTTGGCGACAAAAGTGGCTGAGGAATATCTTATACTGAAGCTCTGGCTACCCCTTCTAGGGATTTATAGCCGTGAGTATATGTATGTTTTTTTTATTATTTGTTTTAGTGGTCCCGAGGCAAGAAATACAGTAAGATATTATGTCTGGTGGTCTGCTGGCTGTTCTACACCAGCGTGCTCATCTTGTATGGGGAGAAAAAGGTTGTGGAGAAACACACTTCCTTGGCGGAGGGGAAGATTAAGAGTAAGTGAAGAACCATTTCCTAACTTAAATATGGAAACCCATGACCAACAACCTTTTCCCCCCTTTTCCACCATCTTTTCCCCACGCAACTTCCAAAAGTGGCAAAGGAATTTTTAATTCCCTAGCTCTGGCTACCCCTTCAAGGGATTTATAGGCGTGAGTATATGTATGTATGTATGTATAATATCATATACAAATTAAGAAAAACCACATTTATGTTAACCCGACTTGGGAATTAAACCATTGCTTCTGTAATTAAATAATGTGTTTAAAATGCAGGCTTTTAAATGCTTAATTAAACTTCCAAATATGGCTGAGGAGTTTCTAGCTCTGAAGCTCTGGCTACCCCTTTTTGGAATTATGGCCGTGAGTATATGTATGTATATATATATAAGCCTGCAATATCCTTCCAAACTGGGATAGATCTTACAAATTAATTTTGTGAGGTTACACCCTGGGAATCGAACCCGAAACTTCCGTACTTGAATCTAAGCGCTTAACCGAGAGACCACAGAGGCAGTCAAATTATAGTATCGCTTTTATTTCTCAGCATTTGAAGTAACAACCACATCAAACCCATTCAGTCTATGGGTCGGTTTAAATGGTCCTTTCTGGTCGCAACAACTCCAAACTAAGTACAAGAATAATGTAACAGACGACACCAGATTCCTGCAAGTTTGGATCGAAAGCGTTGAGGTGGAACCCCATAATGGTACTGGCAGGGACACTCATATTAAGGTATCTCATGTTTTTTTATGTTATTTGGTAAAGTAAGAATGGCTAAGTTGTACTTAGTCATGTGACAGTGTATTCGTATAAAACGGCGATAGGCCTGCCCATTATTCCCCGCCAGGGCGGCCCTCAGCTGCTGGCACATAAAGTCATGGTGAAGCCGCACAGGCCAATGGGCCAGCAGCAACCAATACTGTCGAAAAAATCACTAACTAATCACTATCACGTGAGTACACCGTCCAAACAGAACGTAGGTACTCTGAACACCAGGTGACAATGTCACGTGATGCTTAGAAGAATGCTATTCTAAGCCGACACTACACAGCTTCAATAGAATATATTTAGATACGGGATTATAATTAAAATAAAATAGGGTTGTATTTGCAATTATATATTGTTTAGTTAGTTTCCCAGGCCAAAAGTCAATCAGCATAGCGAGACGAGCGACTTTTTAAGAAGATATGGCGTGGTATAAAACAACCACCACTTTCGCGTTTACATAGTATCGCACACTTATCTCTTTCTAACCGACAGAATAACGATAAAATACCGCTCGTACTAGGCCTCCCAGAAGGACAAGCACGAGCGCTATTTTATCGACACGATAACGGTTAGAATGAGATTGCAGTATAAGATACTAAGTAAGTGTGTAAAAGATGGCTGTTTTATCCCACGCGATAACTAGTTTAAACACGGCTCGTGCTTGCCCAGCAGTTGTACTTAATTTGGGATTAACTTCGTCCGTGTAACATTCCTCTAAATTTATATTATTTATTAACTACATCCAATTATTTATCAACCTGATTTAACTTACTCGTGATACCAAAGTTTTATTTTATATACTTTTCAGAAATCATTGCCTTGGATGGTTAGACTATTAAACAACGACTTGGTAGATTTATCGGAAGGGGAGCCCAGATCTACTGTATTAAAATTACAGGACTTAGAAGCCATTTCAGAAAAAAATGAATACCTACATAAATATTTCATCAAGTTCATGCATAACACGAATGTCACTGTTCCATTTACAACAACTTATTCTGCCAACCCCTTGGACACGAAAGTCGGCATTATATATGCGGCAATTTTACTAATTGGACTGTATGTCGTTATAATATTTGATGTGAGTATGCTTAGCATATTTTATACGAGTTTAAACATTCCTTTTTTTCGAACTGTTAGTAGTAAATTGTGTTGGGCATAACCTGTATTCATTGTTACCTATTGCCGTGTAGTGTCGGCATAGAATAACACTACCCCATTTCTTCCGGTGGGTGTACGTAAGAGGCGACTAACGGATTTGGAGCTTTTAAGGGATTTTTGGGCGATGTGGTGGGAGACCCATCACCGAAAACCTTTATTTGACCATCTTTTCCCCATTAAAATTTCCAAACGTGGCTGAGGAATTTCCAATCCCTTAGCTCTGGCTACCCCTTCTAGGGATTTATAGCCGTGAGCATATGTATGTATGTATATCCTATTTTCCAGATAATAAACCGCACTCTAGCAGCAATCCTATCATCAATGGTATCGATAGCAGTCTTAGCTCTGGTTGGTGAAAGACCTTCCATGATGGAAATACTGAGGTGGATGGACGCGGAAACTCTACTTTTACTTTTCTCCATGATGCTGTTAGTAACCTTGATGATGGATGCTGGGGTGTTCGATTATTTGGCTGTGGTGGCTTTCGAGGTATGTTTGATCAAAAACTTTGTTATATCGGTTAAGAATACATAGAAAGAAATAATGACATTTATTCGCTGTACAGAAAATGCGAAGTTGTGCAAGTGGGAGGGGAAAAGATTATAAAATAAAGCGGTGCTGGGTGTCCAACCGCATCGCCTAACTATCACCTAAAAGCCCTAATACCCAGTCGTCTCTTAGGACACCCACGAGAAGAACTGGATTAGTGATATTCTAAGCCGACAGCTACGCAGCTACACAATTAGTGACAAAACTGAAATAGCAGTGAGAAAGTGATTAAGTTCTGATGTGCGAATACAAGATAGATTGGTGGATAATGGGAAATACGGAAAAACAACCCAATTTTAATAAAACGGCGATAGGCCTGGCCCCTATCACGTGAGTACACTGTCTAAGCAAAACGTGGGTACCTATTTTGTACACTAGGTGGTGCTGTCACTTGTTGTTAAGAAGTATTGATACCTCTGCCAACCCCTTCGGGAACGGCGTGAACGTTTATGTTATGTTTTGTTTTAATAAAGACTTTGTTTTTGTTTCAGAGAACAAGAGGCCAAACATGGCCGTTAATTAATGTTGTATATTTACTGACAATTGTAGTGTCATTATTTTTGGATAATGTAACAACAGTCCTGCTGCTTACCCCTGCTATCATAAGGTGTGTTAATAATCTAATAAAGAATTTAAATTGCTAAATATGGGTCTCCAGCCACAGTGTCTATTAATCACTTAAACGCTCGAATAGCCTTACGACCGATTTCTGAATTGAGTATTCCAGCTGAGAACAACTTAAGTATCGTTCTGTCGCATTGAAATCTTAACAACTGAATGAGACAAAACAATACTTAAGTCGTTCTCAGCTTGAATACTCAATTCAGAAATCGGGCGTTAGAAGTGTATCAATCACTTAATTTAGCTGTGAAGGAGTGCTATTTTAAGCCTACACTGCACAAATAAATTAAGTGATTGTTATAATTTGTTGTATGCCGGCTTAAAAAGTCATTAGCCCTTTCTACCCACGGGTGTCGTAAGAGGCGACTAAGAGTAAGGGTATGGGGTTTTTTAAAGTGATTTTTGGTTGATGCCATTGTGGAAACAGCAAAGATATACTGGCCAGTACACCCTGCTGTGTACCAACTTATAATTTGTATCTATGCTTAACTCGAAAAACATTTACACTCCGCGATGTAGGAATATGAGTGAGACGCTGCTATGTGCGTTTGAGTCCGCAGTAGTGTGCGCTCTAACATGACTCCCACAGTACTCCCCTCCTAGTCGATACGACGATATCAAAGCTAGGAGGTACCTATTACCAATTACCAAATTCAGTGTGAGCAATGAGGCCGGTGATTGCATGCCTGTAGATGCTCTGCTGAATGAATGGTGTGGTGAGGTAAGCGAGGAATAGAAGTTGCGGGTAGATCGAGAAAGAAGCGTGTGTTCTTATCGAGGGGTCACCACTGTGGAAACAGCAAAGATATACTGGCCAGTACACCCTGCTGTGTACCAACTTATAATTTGTATCTATGCTTAACTCGAAAAACATTTACACTCCGCGATGTAGGAATATGAGTGAGACGCTGCTATGTGCGTTTGAGTCCGCAGTAGTGTGCGCTCTAACATGACTCCCACACCATAATCACCAGTAATCACCGACCCATCACCAATAATACTTTATTTCTACCATCTTGTCCCCTATCATCTGCCAAACGTGGCTGAGGAGTTTCTAGCTCTGAAGCTCTGGCTACCCCTTTTTGGGATTTATGGCCATGAGTATATGTATGCTGTCATACGAGAGTTAAAAAGAGATGGGGAACAGTACTTCGAAGCCGACACTACAAACAAAATCTTATTTCAGATTATGCGAAGTAACGAATTTGAATCCAGTGCCCATACTAATGGGGATGGTAATATTCTGTAATGTTGGCGGCACTGCGACCCCGGTCGGGGATCCCCCGAACATCATCATTGCTACCAACCCTGTAGTTTTGCAGGCTGTAAGTACTTTTTTATTTATCTTTAGTATGTATTCTTAGTTTTCTTAAGCTCAAAAAATCCTCAGCCACTTTTGGAATATACGGAAGAAGGTTTATTGACAATCTGGCTTTCTTGCTTTACCCTTAGTATACTAAGGCAGTGCAGAAATTAAGGGTAACTTGTGGAAATAGTTTTAAAATCAACACGCACGTACGTGGTATGTAGGAACTTTATAGCAATAATAAAGGTACATTTTTTGATCATCCTTTTCTTTTCAGGGAATAAACTTCACAAATTTCACGGTACACATGTTTGTGGGTGTGGTTCTCGTATTCATACAGACATACATACAGTTCCGATTTATGTATAGAGATATTAACAAACTACGCCTGAAGGAGACTAATGAAATCAGAGGCAAGTATTTTGTAGAGACCTCTTACTTACTTACTTACTTACTTCACTACGGGGGTCACTGAGTGAGTGAAAGCGGCGTCTCACTCAAATGGTAATAGTTTTTTCATCATGGTATCAGAGTGTTAAGTTAGAATATAGAACAAAAAAAACTTATTCCCTTTTTCATATTATACCGGGAGAGCGGGGTGCACAGGCCAGCATAATTATTATCATCAGTTAAGATACTTTTACATCTGGACAAAGAAGCCTCATCCATCTCCGCAACGACTGGTTCAGAGCTACCCTTATCCGTTTGCTCTCCGCTTTTATCACCGAGTCACCGTTGTTTAAGACTTATGGGATTCGTGATATTCTAAAATGGCATTACAGGACAAGTGCAGTGTTATCTAAAATAGTGCTAAAGCGTAGTTTGGCCCTGTTTCTAGTCTATACGATCCAGTAGCCGTAAAAATCTTTTCTGTATTTTTCCACACCATAGAATATAAATGATAAAAATAGTTGGTTACAGAACTTCGAGAAAAAATATCAGCATGGAAACTAGCTGGCACCAATCTGAAAGACTATAATAAAGAAGAAAGAACAGTCAAGAAGGTAGTCGAGAAGAAACTGCAAATTCTAGAGCAGAAGATAGCAGAAGAAGCGAAAAAACAATCACCAGCTATGCCGAGACAGAATTTTGAGAAAACTCTCAAAGAGTTGAAAGAAAAGGTATGTCTTATGTTTTCGAATACGCTTTTAAGCAATAATATTATAAGCATCAGCCAATATAAGTACACTGATGGATCTAAACCTTCTTCAAAGATATTCACAACGACCGGTCTGGTCATTCTCATCTACCGGCTTTCCGCAACCAAATCTATATTAATAATTTAGTCACGGGGTACGGTAGACTCGATCGAAACCTTACCTGAATAATAAAACATAGAAGAATAATGATTTTGAGTCGACAACATCTATCCGCAAAATTCGGATTGTCGAGTATTTTGCTAAATTGTAATGGTGCTGACAGAAAAATTTCAGTCGCCATTTTGACTGACACCCGATGACATACGCCCGATTTCTGAATGGAGTATTCAAGCTGAGAACGACTTAAGTATCGTTTTGTCTCATTCAGTTGTTAAAATTTCAATGCGACAGAACGATACTTAAGTTGTTCTCAGCTGGAGTACTCAATTCAGAAATCGGTCGATAAACGTTTTGTTTCATAATATTTTTCAATCATTTCGCAAACGACACTTTTTTAAAGGAGGTTTTGATCAAGTCTACCGTACTCCTTGATAAAATTATTATAATAGATACTCTTTTCTTTAAAAAAAGGCATTTATTTCACAAAATTAAGTAGTTTACAATGAATTGGTTTCGGTGTTTACCGCAGTAGTTTTCCCTGTGACGCAGCAAACAGGCTCTTTTAAATAACTAAGTAACATAACAATTATGTGCTGATGGCCATTTTTAATTTTGTTTCAAGTACAAAAAAAAAAAAGTTCAGTCGTTGACGTTTTGCGGAAATACTGTTTTTACCACTTTTTTATCCGCTGTGCATCACCTCATTGACTCATTGTAGTGCGTGGACTTCCAAACTACAATCAGCTTAGCGCATGCAGGAACTTTGAACACGTTTATTCGAATTTAGTGGATAATTCATGACTGACTTATATCTATTCGACAGTACTGACAGTTTCTGCGTCTCTATTTGTATTAATTTGTTTTGATTATATACATTATGCCGAAAGTCATAAGTATTTCATAAAATCTTTTATTGGTTGTGTCGTTGTCTTTGTTTGATTATACCTACTATATCATTTTGTAAACAGCCGAACCTCCTTGCATTTGGTAAACATTGTCACAATTGTAGAAAGTAGATGCAGCGAAGGGCTCTTCGTAAAGATGGTAAATTTAGTAGATATGTAGGTAGTCAGCCACACGTTAGGATACCCCTTTTTGTTCGATAGCCCACCTTAGGGCGCGAGCGGTAAGAGCTACCATGGGGTATCCTAGACTGTGGCCGTCTACCTAGGCAGGTTGTGTTGACTGAAGAAAAGAGTATCTATAATAATAATTAATAGATAAAAAAATAAACGAAGTATAAGTAGCTACCTGCATTTTGCACCTAGATGTGCGAAGCCGGGTTTTCATCTAGTAATATATATTACACAAATAAATTAAGTCCAAGACCTAGCACCGCACATTCATTGTCATCAAATAAATGATTGCTCACAGCAGGATTAGAATCTGTGATCTCCGGAGCCAGATTCTCGTCACATACCAACTAGGCCACGCATTTCATCTAAGATCATAATAATCTTGTGGTTTATTCTTGTTTCAGTATTTCATCAGAGACAAAACCCTGCTGGTCCAGTCGATGATATCCATCACTTTCATCATCCTCCTCTTCTTCCTGCATTCTCTACCTCAGTTCCGTAAGTATTATCACTTATGTCACACACACACACACACACACACACACACACATACTCAGGTTCGTAGTTTCCACTGGGTTTGACAAAGATTGACAACCACTTTGCGCAGTATAGTTTTTTCTTTAGATATAGATACTCAAAACTCAACTCAAACGTTCACGCTGAATATCTCCGAAGGGGTTGGCAGAGGTACCAATACTTCTGAACATGAAGTGACAGCGCCACCTAGTGTCCAGAGTAGGTAACCACGTTTTGCTTGGTAAATGTACTCAGGGGGCAGGCCCATCGCCGTTTTGTACGAATACACTGTCACATGACTAAGTATGACTTAGCCATGTGGGTTTCCTCACGATGTTTTCCCTCACCGTTAACAACCATGATAAAGTAACTACACATATGTCTTTAGAAAAGACAAATTGGTGTAGGCCCGACCCGAGATTAGAACACTAGTCGTCTGCACGATAATCGGTGTTCTACCCACTAAGCTATCACGTCGTCACCACCTGCCTTTTTAAACACATACATACATATATATATATATATACATACATACGGCTATAAATCCCTAGACGGGGTAGCCAGAGCTAAAGAATTAGAAATTCCTCAGCCACTTTTGGAAAGTTGTGTGGGGAAAAGATGGTAAAATAAAGGTTGTTAGTGATGGGTCTCCAACCGCATCGCCCAAAAATCCCTTTAAAGCCCCTATTCCGTTAGTCGCCTTTTACGTACACCCACCGGAAATGGGGTAGTGCTATTCTAAGCCGACACTACACAGCAAACACATTATTTAATTACAGAAGTTAGGGTTTAGTTCCCGAACCGGGTTAACATCAAAGTGCTGTTTATGTAGTCATTTCTGTATGTATTTCATAGTATAACTAGTGGCCGCCCCGGTTTTGCTTGCAAGCCCGTGTTTTTATGAAAGTCGTATGTTTCCATTAATATTTTTTTACAGTATGAAGAGTATCCCGTGTCGGTCTCCTAGTTTTTACCCATCTCCTTACTAATATGCAAACATACATACATACATATACTCACGGCTATAAATCCCTAGACGGGGTAGCCAGAGCTAAAGAATTAGAAATTCCTCAGCCACTTTTGGAAAGTTAAGTGGGGAAAAGATAGTAAAATAAAGGTTGTTGGTGATGGGTCTCCAACCTCATCGCCCAAAAATCCCTTAAAAGCCCTAATACCGTTAGTCGCCTCTTACGTACATCCACCGGAAGAAATGGGGTAGTGCTATTCTAAGCCGACACTACACAGTAATCCTTAGCAAACCTTGCAGATAAAAAGTATCCTTCCTCCATCTTTTTATTCTAAGCTATTTCCTTACCATTTTCAGCCAAATCCGTTAATATTAGGTGACCCGACAGACTTCGTACTGTCAAATTAAATGACAAAACTTAAGGCGTTTCTTCCGGTACTCTTATGACCGATTTCTGAATTGAGTATTCCAGCTGAGAACAACTTAAGTATCGTTCTGTCGCGTTAAAATCTTAACAACTGAATGAGACAAAACGATACTTAAGTCGTTCTCAGCTTGAGTACTCTATTCAGAAATCGGGCGTAAGTTCTAGAAGACGTGAATTTTTTATTGGTCATTTTTTCCGCGATTAAAAGTTTATTCTATTTGCTAAATTGGGTCATAATCTAGGCTTCTGCCAAACATTTATGTATCTGAGGAGCCTTTTCGCCTCAAACACATAAACATGCAAACATATTAACTTTCACATCTATAATATTAACAGGATATATCCCATTACCTTACATACATATAACACACAGAATGCATATCCCTGGGTTGGAGCGCGATGCTCGGTGTATCTCTGCTGCTGGTGCTGTCAGACCAGCAGGAGCTGCAGCCGGCGCTGGCGCGGCTCGAGTGGGCCACGTTGTTAATACGTGTAATCATTTATATGTGTGTTTTATTATTTCTAGTGGACCGTCCCGGTTTCGCTTGCGTATAATACATAGACTGTGTTTTTATTAAAGTCGTTCGTTTCCATTAGTGTTTTTTTACAGTATAAAGAGTGTTTTTTCCTGTACTCTTAATTTAATCAGGCGGTTTTTTTTATTGGTAATTTTTTTTGGGATTTAAAGGATCCCATTTGTTAAATTGGGTCATTATCATTGTGTACTTCAGGAGCCTTTTCGCCTCAAACACATAAACACACAAACATCTAAACTTTCACATTTATAATATTAATAGGATATATCCCACTACCATACATATATTATATTACAAACAGAATGCATATCCCTGGGTTGGAGCGCCCTACTCGGCGTATCTCTGCTGCTGGTGCTGTCAGACCAGCAGGAGCTGCAGCCGGCGCTGGCGCGGCTCGAGTGGGCCACGTTATTGTTCTTTGCGGCGCTGTTTGTTTTTATGGAGGTGAGGGAAATTATTTAATAGGAATAATATAACAATAAGAATTGTAGTTGGTTTGTCAAAACTACATTTATATTTAGAAAAGAATAAGACCTAAGACTGAACAATTTATATCGTACATAAGTACGTAAGTACAGATTTCTGAATCTCTTACTAACCCATTCTGGGATTTATAGCCGTAAATATGTTTGATGTATTTATCTACATAGCTACATAGCTATGTAGGTAATAGCTATGTAGCTACATAGTATCGTATCGGAATAGCACTAACCAATTTCATCCCGATGGTATCGTTAGAGTCGACTGCTTGAGTTTTTGGACTTTTTATGTAATTATTGGTAGATTATTTTAGAATCTTTTCCTCACCCAATTTCCAGAAGAGTTTGATGAATTTCTAATTCAGAAGCTCACCCTTTTTTGATATAACGTTTTTCATAGCCATGAACGTATGTATGAATATGATTATCTTTTTAATACTTTGTATTAATTAATATATATTGCTGTGTAGTGTCGGCTTAGAATAACACTACCCCATTTCTTCCGGTGGGTGTACGTAAGAGGCGACTAACGGCATTGGGGATTTTAAGGGATTTTGGGCGATGCGGTTGGAGACCCATCACCAACAACCTTTATTTTGCCATCTTTTCCCCACTTAACTTTCCAAAAGTGGCTGAGGAACTTCTAGTTCCTTAGCTCTGGCTACCCCTTCTAGGGATTAATAGCTGTGAGTATATGTATGTATAACATAACATAACATAAACGTTCACGCCGTTTATCCCCGAAGGGGTTGGCAGAGGTACCAATACTTCTGAACTCACATGGCAGCGCCATCTAGTTTCCAGAGAAGGTACCCACGTTTTGCTTGGACAGTGTACTCACGTGATAGGGGGCAGGCCTATCGCCGTTTTGTACGAATATTATATGTATGTATGTATGTATTAATTAATATATGTATTTCTGTTTTAGGCTATAACTAAGCTCGGTTTGATCCAATGGATTGGCAGTTTAACTGAAGGATTGATACTTGTAGTACACGAAGATTATCGCCTTATGGTTGCAATACTTCTGGTTCTATGGGTAAGTTAACTTTGTTATAACTTTATTTAGCGTAACAGCTTAATACCTGAAATATATGCTGAATATTCTTAAAGGAGTGATAGTAGTACTTTCATTTCCACTTTTTGCGGATATTATGCCCTCATTAGTAAATTTGTTGGTTTGCTGTGTAGTGTCGGCTTAGAATAACACTACCTCATTTCTTCCCGTGGGTGTACGTAAGAGGCGACTAAGGATATTGGGGCTTTTCAAGGGATTTTTGGGCGATGCGGTTGGAGACCCATCACCAAACACCTTTATTTTACCATCTTTTCCCCTCTCAACTTCCAAAAGTGGCTGAGGCATTTTCAATTCTTGAGCTCTGGCTACCCCTTTTAGGGATTTGTAGCCGTAAGTTTATGTATGTATGTATGTATTAGTAAATTCAACTTTATTTAAACCATCTTGTCCCTTATCAACTTCCAAATGTGGCTGAGGAGTTTCTAGCTCTGAAGCTCTCGCTACCCTTGTATGTATATGTATGTATGTAGTGCCTCTTCCATGGTTATACACGACGCGAATGTTGAGTCTGAATTGATTATTTCCGAAGTCATAAGATAGGTTTGAATTTGTATTGATTGTAAAATAAACAATTGTCCCGTGCTCGTGTATTAGTATCCTTATGTCTTAGTTATTGTTCATGTTACCGGCCCAACCCGATTTTAGGACAAACCAGTATAGCCTAGGTTCAACTAGTTTTTCCTATACGCGATAGAATTAACCAGTATAGCCTAGTACAAACTAATTTGTCCTAAGGCCGACAGGATAGACCAGCTTAGGCTCGGCCAAACAAGTTTGATCCAGCAGGGCAAGCACGAGCACTATTTTATCGACACGATAACGGTTAGAATGAGATGGCAGTATACGATACTAAGTAAGTGCGTAAGAGATGGCTGCTTTATCCCACGCGATAACTAGTTTAAACACGGCTCGTGCTTGCCCTTCTGATATAGATACGCGCACTCTAGGATAAACTAGTATATATACTTATTTATTTAATGTACATATTGTACCAACTTTAGGTGTCAGGAATAACCTCAGCATTCGTGGACAACATTCCTCTGACATCAATGATGGTGAGAGTGGTGACATCTTTGGGGAGCAACAGCAACCTTGGTCTGCCCATGGCGCCTCTCATTTGGGCGTTGTCGTTTGGGGCTTGTATGGGTGGTAAGTTATATATAAATAATTAGGCTATAAATTCCTAAAAGGGGTAGCCAGAGCTATAAAATTTACATTCGGCTGTCGCTTTTGGAAGTTATGTGGGGAAGAATCTCTTAAACAATAACAATGACTAAATGATTATGATTATAAAACTTAAATAAAATAGAAGCTGTTGGTGATGGCTCTCTAAATGCGTCTCTAAATAATTCATTAAAAAGTTTAAGATGATTCTCACGACTTCTACGGTTAGAAATAGGTAAGTGTTATACGAAACCGATACGGCACGGCTAATTATAACATGTTGATTAGAAATATTACACATTTTTCATCCATAATATTATATAACCTTCACATAGTTATCGACTTTGCTACTAAAATATCAAAAAAAAGCAAACTCATCAGCTTTATAATATTAGTGTTGCTCAAAGTTTGAATATAAATAAATAATAATAAATCGCTTTATTTTTCATTTTCATTTTTACAAAAAATTCATCATTACGTTGAACCTTGCACTAGGCATGGCCTGTATCGCAAGGTTCCTATTTTATCTGCTTTATATTAAATTAAACAATTTAAACGAAGAACAAAGCAAAGAAAAATGGTTAAAAACTATAAAAAAGAGAAATAAGTAAACTCAAACAAATTATTAAATATAAACTAAACTTAAAAAGAATAATAATCCCTAAATACAAATATGACAAAAGATTTAATCTAATAAAAAGAAAAACAATTGAACTTTACTTAAATGCTACTTAAAAATATAAACTAAACTTAAAAAAGAATAATAATCCCTAAATACAAATATGACAAAAGATTTAATCTAATAAAAAGAAAAACAATTGAGCTTTACTTAAATGCTACTTAAAAAGTCGGGCAGGTGCGCGTGAAGTGCGTGTACAATTTAGTGTATATGTAGGAATGAAAAGAAAGAAAACTCATGTATGTGTGTATGTGTATGTGTGTGTGTGTGTGTGTGTGTGTGTGCGTGTGTGTGTGTTTCTAACCTAATACATTACTCTAAGAAGAGATTCTGTATCTTCGTAGGACAGCGAAAGAAGGTAGTCCTTTATGATTTTTTTGCATTCTCTGACAGAGGAGCTCTTCAGTGGTTCTATGGATTTAATTATTTTATTATAAATGAAAGGAGACAGAAAATTTGGGAACCGCTGGGCAAACGAGGTTTTCACTTTGGGAACCGGGGCCTGGAAGTTACGCTTATGAAGCATTTTGTTGTAATTAGGGTCACTAACTGCATTTTTGTGTGCACAAGTTGTCAGTTTCACTAGGTACAATTTACGGACGCTTAGTAGTTCAGTTTCACGATACAGTTCGAATGTAGGAAATTTACGAGGCTTTTGAAGAAGTGTCTTAAGAACCGCTCTTTGTGCCCTCTCTAGTACAATCATTATTGACGATATGTCCCCACCGAGGGGCTCGAGACTGTCCTGTGTATGATGATTTGACCATATTTCACCAGGCTGGCCTAGTTATGATTAGCAGACTATCGATTACTACCGTCATAGTAGCCAGGACTTAATTTTCAGAAAACCTAGTTATGTACAAAATATCACACCCCTCCGTCTGTGCCATTTTCGTAAAAAGCTGTACAAAGATCTTGCTTCCTGTGTGAATATATTTAATGTGATTACAGGAAACGGAACGCTAGTAGGGGCCAGTGCTAACGTGATCACCGCGGGGTTGGCAGAGCAACACAATTACAAGTTCACTTTCAAGGAATTCTTCAAAATCGGCGCTCCTATGACTATTGGTCATCTCCTCGTCTGCTCTGTCTATCTGATTATAGCGCATTGTGTTTTTGAATGGCATTAAAATAGAAAAAAAATATTACTTAGACTATCTACTTAAGATATTTAAAGATTATAAGTCATAATGTTGTGATAACATACTAAAGTTACTTCTTTTGTTCTTCAGGATCCGCCCCTTGTGGCCCTTCTCCCAGTAAAAGACTCCGAGGCTGGATTTCTTGTTTCATACAAAATAAAAGATGTACATATATACTCACGGTTATAAATCCCTAGAAGGGCTAGCCAGAGCTTCAGAATAAAACCTTAGCTACTTTTGGAAGTTATTTGAGGAAAATAATTGGTAAGTGGTAAAGTAATTGGTGGTAGGTTGTAAAATAATTGTTGTTGGTGATGGGATCTCCAAACGCATCGCCCAACAATCACTTAATTAGCCTCATTACACTAAGTCGCCTCTTACGACAGTTGCGGGAAATTGGGTTAGTGCTATTCTAAGCCACTACACAGCTAACATTAATATATATTTTTTATTCTTTATACAGTCTACGTTAAGTATATTTTACCCCTGCCCTTTATGCCCCTCTCTCAAGAAAAATATTCTTTGGAACGATTTCTTGTTTTTCTCTTTGAATAATGCGGCCTTTTCACTCAGGTGGTTACACTTTATCATTTATTTATATACTCACAGTCAATTTTAAAAGGCTTCAATGACGAATATTTTGTTGTGTTTATATTATATTTTTATTGATGGCTTATGTTTTTGACATTCATGTAATTCTATTGAAAGAAAGTTGATCCGTCCAATAATTTAAAGCAAGATTAATATTTGCTGTTTTGTACGAATAAACTGTCACATGACAAAGTACAATTTAGCCCATGTGAATTTATTTACGATGTTTCCCCTCACCATTAACAACCATGATAAATTAACCACACATATGTCTTTAGAAAAGACAAATTGGTGTAGGTCCGACCCGGGATTTGAAGCCTCACCGTCTGCGCGATCGGCGGTGTTCTACCCACAGCTATCACGGTTGCACCACTCGTATAATATTTAAAATGTATTGGATTTTATGAATTAGTAACATACATACATACATACATATACTCACGGCTATATTTCCCTAGAAGGGGTAACCAGAGCTAAGGAATTATAAATTCCTCAGCCACTTTTGGAAGTTGAGTGGAGAAAAGATGGTAAAAATAAAGGTTTTTGGTGATGGGTCTCCAACCGCATCGCCCAAAAATCCAATAAAAAGCCCCAATACCCTTAGTCGCCTCTTACGACACCCGTGGGTAGAAAGGGGTAGCGACATTCTAAGCCGGCACTACACAGCAACTAGTAACATTTCTATTAATAAGCCGAGTACCTGTACTAAGAGATTTAAATACATTAAGTCTATGATAATAGTGATTTTATCATCACGCGACGCACTGTACTTGTGTTAACTGTATACAAACACATAATAATTCGGTTTTTTTCTGCATGGAAACCTTATGTTAGGATTATTACTAATCAATTAAAAGGTAGAAAGTAAATCAAATAAAGGTGTAAAAAACAAGCAAATAAAAATTTTCGCGCGAGTGGTCACTTGATACCATAGCTCAGTTGGCAGAGCGACGGGGGCGTCTACCCGGATGTCGTTGGTTCGAGTCGCGCTGGCGTCGAATTTTTTTATTTGCCTAATTGATAAATCGATTTGTATACAAACACGTTTTGGCTAATGAGTGGTGTGTAGAAGTATTTAGTTCCGTAAGTGAAGTACCTTAAGAAAGAGTTTTAAATATATTAAGATTAAGACGAATGGAATAGCATAATATATAATTAAGAAAAATAGATATAATCTTGTTAAAATAAATACACATGTAATTTAATTAATAATAAATGTTAAGTTGAAATAAATGTGTAATTTTTTTTGCGCATATCTTTTCACATATACGGCTAGTAATCCCAAATAGGGGTAGCCAGAACTTCAGAATGAGAAATCCTTTTCTTTTGAGAAATCTTTTCCTTTTCCCGTGTAGTGTCTGTTTAGAATAACTCTACCCCATTTCTACCCGTGGGAGATCGTAAGAGGCGACTAAGGGTATACAGGATTTTTAAGTGATTTTTGGGCGATGTGGTTGGAGACCCATCACCAAAAACGTTTATTATTATCATCTTTTCCCCAATCAACTTCCAAAAGTGGCTGAGGAATTTATCATTCCAAAGCTCTGGCTACCCCATTATGGGATTTATAGCCGTGAGTATATGTATGTATATATGTATGTTCCTTTTGAAATAAAGGATGGTTGGTGATTAGTCTCTCAAAAAGTCCAACAAACCCGAAGTTACCTTCGAAAACACCATCGTGAAGTAATTAAAGGGTTAATGGTAAGCCAATAAAACACCGTCAGAAAGTATATACATACAAACATACATACACTTACGGCTATAAATCCCTAGAAGGGGTAACCAGAGCGTCGGAACCAGAAATTCCTTAGCCACATTTGGAAGTTGCGTTGGGAAATGATTTTAATATTAAGGTTGTTGGTGATGGGTCTCCAAACGCATCACCCAACAATCACTTAAAAAGCCTCATTCCCTTCGTCATCTTTTACGACACCCGTGGGTAGGAAGAGGTAGTGCCATTCTAAGCCGGCAAAGTAATGGTTAGCATGTAAACCGGTGTGAAGTTAGCGGCCGATTTCAGCGGCCGATTATAACCCGACCAAATTAGGAAGTTTTTTTTAAATTAACTTGAAAATGGTAATAAACGTTCTAAAATCAATGTTTTTGAAATATTAAACTAAATCTGAGGCTTTCAGTCACCAGGAAAAGGCTTTTCCGCAAGAAAAAAGACGTAAAGGCGGATTCCAATGAAATTATTAAAAAAAAAACTTGCTCCAATAACCACTTCACGATTCTCAACTAGATGCAATAACATTATGAAACTAGGTTTATTTGATGGCCTATCATATAGGCTTTTTAGAAAAGCTATGCTGATCAATTGTATTGCCGATCTTCATATAGCCAAAGAGCTATGAACGCAGTAGAGCGGAAATTTGACCAAATTTCTTCTATCAACAATATTCGATCGCCTCTCATAACTAAACGAGTTCCGGTAACACTTTGACACTAGGTTAATTGGATAGCCTAGACTATAGGCTTTACAGAAAAACTATACTCATTAATAGTATTGCCGTCCTTCATACGGCCAGAGGAGCATGAATGCAGTGAGGCGAAGATTTGTTGAATTTCTTCTATCAACAATATTCGATCGCCTCTCACAACTAAACGAGTCCCGGTGACACTTTGCCACTAGGTAAATTGGATAGCCTAGACTATAGGCTTTAGAGAAAAACTATACTCATTAATAGTATTGCCGTCCTTCATACGGCCAGAGGAGCATGAATGCAGTGAGGCGAAGATTTGTTGAACTTCTTCTATCAACAATATTCGATCGCCTCTCACAACTAAACGAGTCCCGGTAACACTTTGACACTAGGTTCATTGGATAGTCTAGACTATAGGCTTTACAGAAAAACAATGTTCGTGAATAGTATTGCCGTCCTTCATACGGCCAGAGGAGCATGAATGCAGTGAGGCGAAGATTTGTTGAATTTCTTCTATCAACAATATTCGAACGCCTCTCACAACTAAACGAGTTCCGGTAACACTTTGACACTAGGTTAATTAGATAGCCTAGACTATAGGCTTTACAGAAAAACTATACTCATTAATAGTATTGCCGTCCTTCATACGGCCAGAGGAGCATGAATGCAGTGAGGCGAAGATTTGTTGAATTTCTTCTCTCAACAATATTCGATCGCCTCTCACAACTAAACGAGTCCCGGTAACACTTTGACTTTAGGTTAATTAGATAGCCTAGACTATAGGCTTTACAGAAAAACAATGCTCGTGAATAGTATTGCCGTCCTTCATACTTAGGAGTGTGTGCGCTAGGCTAGTGATCGAAATAATATCTAATTCGTGCTTAGCTATTTAATTTTCGCTATAATTGTTAAAAAGCATAGAAATAAACCATAAATGGTTGTAAATTGTTTAGTAGTGCGTATTTCATCCACACAAGTGTTATCTTAGAGTAATATTAAGTGAATGTGACAAAATAAGTGATTAAAGTTTGTGACGTTTTAACGGCTGAAACCAAACAAAGGAAAACATCGCTAGATAGGAGAACCCTTGCCGAGTAAACCAGCTAAGTAAATTTATGTATTTTTGAACAATAATAGGTATTTCAATTTAATAAAAATCCTATATTAGTTATAAAACAACGGTCTTCATTTGATCACCGCTTCAACTAAGTAAGAGTGAGACAAATAGCTGGTTTCTTATTACTTACTATCTTTCAAACACGGGTTCGATTCCCGTTATTAATTATTATAGTTTATAATTATATATACTTTTCTTTTCTTTATATTAAGTGAATTTATCATATAAAAATCTTTTTTTACTGAGCTATTTAATCGCATTCCTTCACTTATTATAATATTAGGTACTTATTAGAATTTCTGAGTACAAATTGTTTGTCGTAAAGGATATAATAAATAGTAAAACGTTAATATTTAAAACTAAATTAGGGTAGTGATAACACTCGGGATCATATTTTGAGTGTTACATTTATGATTATATTGTTTAGTTAATAGAAAACAAACGATAAATAATAACTTTATATCTTTGTTGTAAGTAGGCGCTTGTGTGGATCGAAATATCTTAGTATTAGGATTATCGTTCGCTATAGTAACGTTTTAAACTAGTATATAATATTAAGACTGTTCGTTTCGTAAAATGGACTCGATTACAACTCGTAGAATGGCTGCCGAACAAAAATATGAAAAATTAAAAAGAGAGTTGAATGATGCAGAACAATTAAAAAATAGGCTTTTAGAAGAACGGGACGAAAACGTTTTAGCTATTCGTAATTTAAAGTTGAAAAATAGTAATCTTTTAGAAAAAATTGTGTTGCTTCGTGAATCTTACGACATTTCTCAAGTGGAATTAGAAAACCAGCAGATATTAATATTAAAGCATGAGGATCAGTGCGCAAAGCATGATACTTCATGCTTTTGCTTTAGAGCGAATTCATATTCTCAATGAGCAGTTGGCAGAAGCACACGCTCAATTGGCGGAATTCCATAGAATAAAGAATATTCACGAAGACTCTCACGCAGTTTCTTTATGTGCCGAACTTGAGGCAGAATCATTATCTTCTATGACCTCTTTTAAATATTCAAAAACTTTCAGTCGTAAACAGTGTAAAAAATATAAATTAGTTAAAAAACGTATATACAACACAAACAAAAGTCTTATAAGTATGAAAAATAGTATAAAATTCATAAACAAGTCTTACAGAAAAATTGATTTACTAAACCAAATAGATAGTTTGAATGATAAACTGAGTGAGCTGATTGTTAGTCAGGAAGATCTGCATTTAAGATACAAACATATCGGCAGTCTTATAGACAAAGAGACGGTTACTCTGAATAGTCATATTTCCTCAAATAGCGTTATATCTCAGTCACCCCAACCAAGTAATGGGATTACATTACCAACTGTTAGCACGCCGCCGGCGCCGCCGGCAAACAGAACATTAGTATTTTCGGACGGCATGGCCGTAGGTTTTGGCGAAATACTAAATAAGTATCTTAATCAACAGGTCATTAACCATTGCTATACGGGTGCAAACTTTAATTATATAGTAGAACGAATATTATTAGGCACTTATGACGAATATACAACGATTGTCGTACTGGTCGGCAATAGTATAGGATTAAATAAGTATTTATTAAATAAAAGTATAAATAAACTTTTGGAAATACAAAAAATATATAAATGTAAATTTATATTTTGTACCTTTCCATACTTACTTAATATGAAGCAGAATGACAATATTCATATTATGAATAATTTAATATGTCACGTGACATGTTGTCAAAGCGACAATTTGTTTTGTTTGGATTTGAATAAGTTTTTACCTTATTCAAATTCTCGACTGGGTACTGTATACATACCCTTAAATCAAAAGCGGAACATTGCTAAATTATTAGCATATAATATATCTGACCCCCATATATTTAATATAAGGGGAAACTTACTTCTAGTATGCGATGGTGGAAACCATAATTTAAACTTTTAAGAGTGACAATGGAAGAGCCTCCTGTCGTCCTTAAGTCGTCACCTAACATCAATATTGTAAACAAGGAAGGAGGTTCTTCTGGCAATATTAATAAAAAGAATACTTTACAAGGAGTCTCCCAGTTTAAACTTGTATGTCAAAATACTCAGGGGTTTTCTTGTAAAGAATTAGAAATAGAACTGTTTTTGGAAAAATATGAAATAGATTGTTTATGTGTTACTGAACACTGGCTTAAGAATTGCGAACTCATATTTGGTTTTGAAAACTATTATTTAGCTAGCAACTACTGCCGCAATTCTAAAGCCTGTGGTGGCTCCGCTATATTTTTAAAAAATAATATTAAATCAAAAATTCGTAATGATATTGTAAAGTTAAGCGTTGAGCAAGTCGTGGAATTATCCTGCATAGAGTTAAAAAACTATTTCTTAGTATGTGTGTATCGACCCCCTTATAACCAAAATTATGATAAATTCGAAAATGTAATGGAAGATGTATTAAGCAAAGTTTTCAGGAATAAAAAACGTATAATAATATGTGGAGACTTCAATGTGGATCTCCTACAAGACAGTTATCTTAAAACACGGTTGATGAGTTTATTCCAATCGTTCAATTTAGAAAATTTATTCTTGGAACCGACTAGAATCAAAACATGCTTAGATAATGTATTTACTAATGCAGATTTTTCAAGTAAAAGTGTTATAAATAAACTAAAGTCTGATCACAGCGGCCTTTTTGTTAGCTTTCCTCTAGAGATACCAGAACCAAAAATTGTTATTAAAAAAAGGCATATTACTGCTAGTAAAGTAGAAAAATATATAAATATAATAAGCTCTAAGTTGCCTACATTTACAATTAATAAAAACTCAGATACTAGCTATGATATCTTTTATAATGTTTTGATAAATGAGTTTAATGAAATTTTCAATGTAAAAAATTTAACTATTACCAGTAAATTTAAGTTTTGTGAGTGGGCAACACCAAGTATTTATAGATCAAGAGAAAAACTCTTCGATTTATATGATCAAAAAGCTTATAGTAATAATAATGAATTGAGTGAATATGTAAAAAAATACTCAAAAATATTTAATAAAGTATGTAAAGAGGCTAAAGCCAGATACCTAAGCCGACGTATCCGAACATCCGATAATAAAGTTAAAACAGTGTGGAATATTATCAACACCCAAACAGGCCGAGGTAAACCATGTGATCAGGAGTTCTGTGTTCGATCTGATAAAGGTCTGACTACCTCTAATGAGGAAATCGCTTGTATTTTTGAAAAATATTTTACTGACATACCATCAAAAACAACTGAATATTTAAACACATCGGTTATAAAAGCTCAACACTTGTTACAACAAAATGTTGATAGGTGCGAAACTTTGTTTTCTTTTAAAGATGTCAGCCCTACAGATATCGAAAAATGTTTTAAATCATTTAAACTAAAAAGTTCTGAAGACATTTGGGGTATGTCAGTGAAAGTTTGCCATAATTTTATAGTAACTTTGGCTCCATATTTAGCAGATATATTTAATGAATGTATAAGAAATAAAATCTTTCCAAATCTCATGAAGCATAGTAAAATTGTACCACTTCTTAAATCCGGAGGAGATAAAATTAGTCCTGATGGTTATAGACCAATATCAATTCTGCCAGTTTTAAGTAAAATATTCGAAAAACTAATGTTCAATCAAATGCTTTTGCATTTCGCTTCAAACAAATTGTTTCATCCAAAACAATTTGGCTTTACGAAGGGCCGCTCTACCACCGATGCAGGCGTTGCCTTAATGAAACACATTTTTGATTCGTGGGAACGCAAAAATGATGCTATTGGTTTGTTTTGCGATCTTACGAAGGCATTTGATTGTGCAGATCATGAAATCCTTTTTATTAAATTAGAACATTATGGCATACAAGGTGACGCACTTAAATTAATAAAGTCTTACTTTTCGGATCGGATACAGAAAGTGCAAATCAATAATGCAATATCACCTGGAACTCATGTAAAAATGGGTGTTCCGCAGGGTTCTATTTTGGGCCCATTTTTATTTTTAGTTTATATTAATGATTTGCCGTTCATGGTCGAGAAAATGTCCGAGATAGTGTTATTTGCTGATGATACTTCTTTAGTATTTGACGTTGAAAGAAATAATCAGAATATTGACGAGGTGAATAACACGGTTTCACAGATTCAAACATGGTTTGCTTCCAATAATCTTGTACTGAATGGTAAAAAAACCAAATGCATTAAATTTGTATTACCTAATGTTAGGTGCGTTGATAACGAAATAATTTTAAATAATGAAAAGTTACTATTTTCAGAAAACACAGTTTTCTTAGGGATAACTCTGGACTCCAAGCTCCAATGGGGACCCCACATTAGCTCACTAGCTGGCAGGCTAAGTAGTGCTGCATATGCCGTTAGGAAAATAAGACATTTGACAGATGTACAGACAGCTCGATTAGTTTATTACAGCTATTTTCATAGTGTAATGTCTTACGGTATTTTACTCTGGGGCAGAGCAGCTGATGTTGGTTCCATATTTATTCTCCAAAAGAGAGCAATAAGAGCTATATACAATTTGAGATCCCGAGATTCCCTGAGGGAATTGTTTAAAACAATAAATATAATGACACTGCCATGTCAATATATTTATGAAAATATTATGTATGTAAGAAAGAATCAGGCCTCTTTTGTGAAAAATTGTGACAGACATATTCGAAACCTGAGAGACAACAATAAAATATCAGTACCAAAATACAGATTGTCAAAAGTAAATACATCTTTCATGGGGTTATGCGTAAAAATGTATAATAAAATACCTGAGGACATTTTAAATTTAACAGAAACAAAATTCAAAGCAGCAGTTAAAAAAAATCTTAGTTCGAAAGCCTATTACAATGTCAATGATTACATTAATGATGAAGTGGCTTGGTGTCATCAGGGCTCTGTGCAGGATGTTTCCGGGCTAACACCAAAATTGTAATGGACGTTAAAAAAAGATGTGTGTTGACGAGTTTCTTACGGGTTCTTCTCTCAACAAAACACCTTCCGAATCCGAAGTAAACTTAGTATTAAGTTAAAATTTGACGTTCAAAAAACAAAGATTTATCTTTTTATTTTGAAATAAATGATTATTTTATTTTATTTTATTATTTATTTATACGGCCAGAGAGGCATAAATGCAGTGAGGCGAAGATTTGTTGAATTTCTTCTATCAGCAATAATTGATCGCCTCTCACAACTAAACGAGTCCCGGTAACACTTTGACACTAGGTTAATTGGATAGCCTAGACTATAGGCTTTACAGAAAAACAATGCTCGTGAATAGTATTGCCGTCCTTCATATAGCCAGAGAGGCATGAATGAAGTGAGGCGAAGATTTGTTGAACTTCTTCTATCAACAATATTCGATCACCTCTCACATCTAAACGAGTTCCGGTAACACTTTGACACTAGGTTAATTGGATAGTCTAGACTATAGGCTTTACAGAAAAACTATACTCATTAATAGTATTGCCGTCCTTCATACGGCCAGAGGAGCATGAATGCAGTGAGGCGAAGATTTGTTGAATTTCTTCTATCAACAATATTCGATCGCCTCTCACAACTAAACGAGTCCCGGTGACACTTTGCCACTAGGTAAATTGGATAGCCTAGACTATAGGCTTTAGAGAAAAACTATACTCATTAATAGTATTGCCGTCCTTCATACGGCCAGAGGAGCATGAATGCAGTGAGGCGAAGATTTGTTGAACTTCTTCTATCAACAATATTCGATCGCCTCTCACAACTAAACGAGTCCCGGTAACACTTTGACACTAGGTTCATTGGATAGTCTAGACTATAGGCTTTACAGAAAAAGTATATTCATCAATAGTATTGCCGTCCTTCATACGGCCAGAGGAGCATGAATGCAGTGAGGCGAAGATTTGTTGAATTTCTTCTCTCAACAATATTCGATCGCCTCTCACAACTAAACGAGTCCCGGTAACACTTTAACTTTAGGTTAATTAGATAGCCTAGACTATAGGCTTTACAGTAAAACAATGCTCGTGAATAGTATTGCCGTCCTTCATACGGCCAGAGGAGCATGAATGCAGTGAGGCGAAGATTTGTTGAATTGCTTCTCTCAACAATATTCGATCGCCTCTCACAACTAAACGAGTCCCGGTAACACTTTGACTTTAGGTTAATTGGACAGCCTAGACTATAGGCTTTACAGAAAAACAATGCTCGTGAATAGTATTGCCGTCCTTCATACGGCCAGAGGAGCATGAATGCAGTGAGGCGAAGATTTGTTGAATTTCTTCTATCAACAATATTCGATCGCCTCTCACAACTAAACGAGTCCCGGTAACACTTTGACACTAAGTTAATTGGATAGTCTAGATTATAGGCTTTACAGAAAAAGTATATTTATCAATAGTATTGCCGTCCTTCATACGGCCAGAGGAGCATGAATGCAGTGAGGCGAAGATTTGTTGAATTTCTTCTCTCAACAATATTCGATCGCCTCTCACAACTAAACGAGTACCGGTAACACTTTGACTTTAGGTTAATTGGATAGCCTAGACTATAGGCTTTTTAGGAAAGCTATGCTGATCAATTGTATTGCCGATCTTCATATAGCCAAAGAGCTATGAACGCAGTAGAGCGGAAATTTGACCAAATTTCTTCTATCAACAATATTCGATCGCCTCTCACAACTAAACGAGTCCCGGAAACACTTTGACACTAGATTTATTAGATAGCCTAGACTATAGGCTTTACAGAAAAAGTATACTCATCAATAGTATTGCCGTCCTTCATACGGCCAGAGGAGCATGAATGCAGTGAGGCGAAGATTTGTTGAATTTCTTCTATCAACAATATTCGATCGCCTCTCACAACTAAACGAGTCCTGGTAATACTTTGACACTAGGTTAATTAGATAGTCTAGACTATAGGCTTTACAGAAAAAGTATACTCATCAATAGTATTGCCGTCCTTCATACGGCCAGAGGAGCATGAATGCAGTGAGGCGAAGATTTGTTGAATTTCTTCTCTCAACAATATTCGATCGCCTCTCACAACTAAACGAGTCCCGGTAACACTTTGAGTTTAGGTTAATTGGATAGCCTAGACTATAGGCTTTACAGAAAAACAATGTTCGTGAATAGTATTGCCGTCCTTCATATGGCCAGAGGAGCATGAATGCAGTGAGGCGAAGATTTGTTGAATTTCTTCTATCAACAATATTCGATCCCCCGAACTTTAACTCCCTGACTGCGTAAACCAAAAAATAATGCCTCTGAATCAATCTGAAGAATAAAGTACGACTATCAAAATTACTATGTAAAAATAATCAAATCTAGTCACAAGTAAAATTTCAAAACAACTTAATACTTAAATATTAATAGGTTTAACAAAATCTAACTAATAACTTCTAAAACACTGGTCAACAAAAAAACAGTTTTTGTTTGTAACATGAAAACTTTTGTCTAGTTATGTTTCGAACAAGGATAAGGATAATAGAAATAAAATCAAAATGTTCCAAATACGAATATTTTTTTTGTAATTCGATTTTTAAACATTTTAGATAATTTCAATATTTATTGACCAAGTGAAGATATTCCTCTATATTGCAATAATAAAATCGTGATAACCGTAAGATTTTCTTCTATATTTTGCTTCAGGGACGTCTCGTTGTAATATCCAACAATAATCCGCCAGCATACGTGCTTGCACTTGCCTTGATATATTTTTTTCTATAGTAGAAATATCTTGGTGGAATCTTTCACCGTGTTCATCACTAACGGCGCCCAGATTTTCAAGAAAGAAGTCTAAATGTAAATGTAGAATATGTATTTTTAATGGCATATTACACCCTAAAACCTTATACGTAGACAAAAGTTCCTCAACAATACTTTCATAGTCATTCGATCGGTGGCTTCTGAGAAAATTTTGAGTCACTTTCATGAACGATTCCCAAGCAGATTTTTCCAAATCGCTTAGTTATTTTTAAAAATATGTCATCTTTCATTTATTGCCTGATTTGAAGACCAATAAATACACCTTATTTAATCTTTGTTTCGCTCAGTTTAGAGATTTTTTCTTTTAAGTATAAAAAACCATCACAAGCCTTAATCATAGCTTTAACAAAAAAAATCATGAGAGTTTTATGTGTAAATATATTATTCGGCTGCACTAAAGGGGGATTTTTTTATATTTGTTTGTCCTGGGGTAAGGAATTTCCGTTTAGGCCAGTCTTTCTTAACATAATGATTTTTTCGGTCTCTGTTGTCCCGCTCACAAACACACCAACAGTATTTTGTGTATTCTAGTTGTAATCCTAATATTAGGGCAATTACCTTCAAATCTCCACAAACTTTCCAGTTGTGTTTGTTATGTTGAATCTTTTCCAAGATAAAATAATAGATAGATTTAATAGTTTCACAAGATACTTTTATATTACAAGCCTCGCCCAGTGGTACATAGTGGTATAAAGTATGTATAATATAGTGGCTGTAACACGAAAACTAGACCTGATGGAATCAAAGTAAATATAGTTTTTATATGAGGGTAGGTAGGTAATTCAATATTAGTAAGCACCTTTCTTGTTACAAATTTTTGTTGACCAGTGAAATCAAAGAAATAAATATGTAACAAATAATTCTAATAACTAACGATACATCTAGTTGATATATATGTACATAGAGAAATTCCAATTAGACTACTACCTACAACAAATCTCACCAGTCAAATTCTTCAAATCAAAATATACACCTGTAGAAAAAAAGGCTATTAACCAAAAGAAAATTGTTCAAAAACTATAAGTTCGAACAGAAACAGTTTATTATGAAATAAATAGTTAAAATTGAAGAATGTTACTAATAAATAAAGAATAAAAAAATAAAGAAGAAAGTTGTTCAAAACACTAATAATGCGAATAGAAATAGTGAAAGTTGAAGAAAATTGTTCAAACAACAAATCATTTGAACAGAAACGATATGCCAATGAAAACGAATCAAAAACTAACAACACAAATAATTTCAAAAGAATAATAAAAAGAGTTTACTGCAATACAAAAGTCCAATCCATTTGATGATTTTCATTTTAATATCCTTGTCAAAAGACTCTGCCAAGTATTAAAATGTTTATAAATTATAATAACTCAACAAACTATTACTCCGATAACCACTAGTTAGTAATAGTATAATAACACAGCAGAATAAAAAAGCAGATGCTTTAAACTAAAACTTTAAGATGTTATAAACACAAAGTTCAACCGAGAATTCTTTGGTGACACGACCGTGCTCAACGCCAGACTTTAGGTTTATGAAGGAAACGAGATGATATAGCGCAGTGTTGCCAACCCCAACAAAGAGCAAGTGTAATTTTTATACTTTACTTGGGAAAACGCGACCAGTACTTTTAATTCAGCTCTTCTAGATAATTATAGCTGTAATTAGTAAATACTGTTCCTAGCTAACTTCTAATAAAAAAACTGAAGAGATTTCCCAAAAACTGTACATCTACAGCTAAAACTGTAGGGGTTGGCTATACTACTCTTGTAGATCGAAAAACGAAAGGGACCTGGCGGTGCAAATTATTTTTCTGGCTTCAAAGGGTCTCGAAGCAAACAAATTACATGACTTATACTTTAAAAAGACGACAAGATAAAGTAGAAATATAAAAATATACAATTTAACTATATATGGAATAAATTAATAAATATAATATTAATAAAAACTGGCAAAAACTAGAAGAACTTAAGATCAGAAGCGTAGTAAGTAATTGAATTGACTATTTCAATATTATCATTGGTTTTAACATTCCTTAAATAAAACGCAAAAATTAAATCAATATGGCAGACAGCAACATTAGCAGTTGGGATAAGATTTTTTTATGCTGCATGCTAGTAAATTATAATATGTACAATTGTACACACTATGATATGATTATAGAAATATTTTGATTATTAGGATGAATCCTACGAAATATTTGTTGTCAATGTGGATTTAGCGGTTTGGTATGCGAGTTAATAACGAATGAAAAAGAAAGAAACTATGATGAGCCTACCATAAGTGCCTTTTTATACTTAAGCGACCAAATACTCGGTAGAAAAGACTGTGCTGTATAATATCAACTAAGACTGCTATATAGAATACCAACGACCCATAGTGAGTGTGAGTAGTGGGCCTTACTACATCTACATCTATTGGGTGAATTCTCATACTCCTATGGAATTTCATACTGCTTCATTGATAAATACGCTACGCATACGTGGTGGTGGTGACGACGAAGTGGTGACGCAAAGTGGTTTTTACGCGAAGATTGGAGGAAGCGAATACCAGGATTGCAGTTTCGTTGGATTTATCCGCGCCCGCGTGCGCTTGCCGCGTCCCCCGCGCCCCGCCGGCGCGCCGCTCGCTCCCGCGTCATCGCGTCTCGTCGCGGTGAGTCACGCCGCATTCCGAGGCGCGCTTATCGCAATCACTCTTATCACGCGCGCGCGCGGTCGTTTCGCGGAAGGTGTGGGCAGCGAATCTTCGCTTGCCCATATCTCGAGATATGGCCCCTCCGACGCCGCGCAAAATAATGAAGGCGAAGCCCAGGGTGAAGCCAATGAAAATCACCGTGTTTACGGACCCTTATACAAAGGAGAAGAGGCTGGTGGCAGGGCCACCGTCTGCCGAACCTTCGACGGGGCATTCGTCCCCAGTTAGCTTCGTTAGTGAGGGCGAGGGCCTGCCTGTGTGGCCGCGCCCGAAGACCACTAACATCTCAATGTCCTTCGCTGAGCCACCAGCCTCGCCGGTGGCCGCACCCCACCCAACAGATGTTCCGGGAGTCGGCTTCGCCGATCCTTCCTCTCTCCCTCCACTTCCCTCTTCCTTACCCCTTCAGGGGGGTAAGCGACCGGCCTCGGCCTCCCCTCAAAAGGACCCTCCGTCATCGCCGATGTCGGTCGGGTTCATGAGCTCGGGCTCCCGCTCGAGCTCTGACTCCCCCTCTCCCTCCCCGGCCCCCGTCCCTTCCCCTCGGCGCCTATCGCTCCCGTCGGTGACTTCGGCTTCTGGGACGCGAATTCAGCCCCGCACGGCGACTGCCTCGTATGCGGAGGCTGCTAAAAGAGTTGTCTCGCCAACCGCGACCGCCGCGACCGCCGCCAAAAGTGGGTTGTCGCCGCGACCCACCGCCCCCCGCGTAGGGCCCGCGGAACC
This sequence comes from Bedellia somnulentella, assembly GCA_963576735.1. Lineage (NCBI taxonomy): Eukaryota > Metazoa > Arthropoda > Insecta > Lepidoptera > Bedelliidae > Bedellia > Bedellia somnulentella. Next base: position 5,866,327 of record OY755199.1, read on the forward strand.
CGCTCGGGGTAAGGCAACTCCACCAATCGTGGTGGATTGCCTCCCCGAGTGGACGCGACATTTCGCGGCCTTGAAGACCAGGCTTGGTCACGCTCCCAACGCGCGCCCCTTCGGTAAGGGGGTGCGCTTCACCCCCCGGTCTCCGGAGGAGTACCGCGAAATCGTGCGGTACCTCGACGAGGCCGCGAAGGCGAACAGTGCCATTTCATGGTACTGTTACTCCCTCGTCGAGGACCGCCCCCACAAGGTGGGAATTCGCGGGCTCCCTCGGGACACACCCCCCGAGGCGATCGCCCAGGCGCTGTCGGAGATCGGATTTCCGACGGCGCTTGTGCGCCCCATTCCCCCCCGTAGGGACCGCCCCGGCTGCCTGTTCTTCGCGCAGCTTGAGGGCCGAATCCTCCCGGACAGGCTGAGGGAGCTCTTTGCAATCAAGGAGCTCCTGTGCATGCCGGGCGTAACTGTTGAGGCCTGGAGGAGTCGCGGGGGGCCTGCGCAGTGTCATCGCTGCCAGGCCTTCGGTCACTCCTCCATTAACTGCCACAGGCCCATCAGGTGCGTGAGGTGCGGGCTTGGTCACCCTGCCGGTGACTGTCCGCGCCCCAAGGAGGATGCCCCCTCCTGCGCGAACTGCGGCGAGGGCCATACAGCGAATGATCGCCGCTGTAGGGCCTTCGTCCGCGAGGCGAGAAGGGCGGGCACTAAAACCGCCCCGCCCGTCCCGCCTCCGCGACCGAAGGGGAAGCCCGAGGGACGGGAAAAAATCCCCGTCCCTCGTCCAGCGGTCCCAATCCCCCCTCCCCCAGCCAGGAATGAGGTGCCTGTAATCGCGGGCGCCTCGGGACTGATGGCGGAGGCAAACGGGCCCTCGGCCCGAAATAAACCCCCCGCGAGGCGCAGAAGGCGGAACCGTAAGGGGCCCGCCGCCCCTACGGCTCCACCACCACCCCCCCCGACGGCACAGCAGCCAGAAGCGGTTGCGACGGTCAAGGTGGCAGCCCCTGCTCCATCAGGGACGGACGTTGGACCAACAGGCCTAGCACCCTCCGTCCCTGCCGCATCGGTGTCGCCCCAAATGGCCTCCACATTACTTCGAATGATCGAAGTAATTAGGGAGGCCCTAGAGGCGACGCTGATGGGTAGAAGCCCAGTGCAGGCCCTGCGAAGGGCCTTGCACATTCTAATGGAGGCCATGGATCCGGTACACGATGGGTAGTACATCTCTACGCATTGTGTATTGGAATCCCGGCGGTATCAGGGGCCACATCCTAAGTCTCCGCACTTTGGTCCAGGAGCATGACGTCCACATCGTGCTCCTGGGGGAAACCAAGCTGAGACACAGCGAGGAGCTCCGCGTACCCAACTTCTTCGTGTACCGTAGGGACGAGGTCTCCCCGAGGGGTATTGCGTACCGAGGTACCGCAGTACTCGTAAGGAGAGACCTGGTGCATGAAGAGTTGGGACAGCCAGCCTTTAGCAGTGTCCGATCTATCGGAATACTGTTAAGGGCGGCCGACATGGAGCTCAAGGTGTACGCCGCCTACAAACCGCCTGATTGCCCCTTCTATCCCCAGGACATCCGGAACATAGTGGATGGCCGGACCGCCACTGTGGTGTTAGGCGATTTCAACGCCAAGCATCCGCAGTGGAATTCGGCCACCTACAATTCGGCTGGGCGGGGACTGCTGAGGGATGCGGAGGACAACGACTATACGGTCATTGCCCCCTGCACCCCGACGCACTACCCGGCCAACCCGAATCATCTTCCCGATGTCCTGGACATAGCTCTGCTGTCGGGGATAACATGCCCGACGGCGATCGAGGTGCTGTATGACGCCGACACGCAGCACCTCCCCGATCTTCTGGCTCTCGGAATGAACGCTGATTTCCGGCATCCCCTTCCTCCCCGGGTCAAGATTGACTGGGGTGCATACTCCTCCAAAATGGAGGAGTTCCACCCAACGGGGGGGATATCGTGCGCCACCGACGTCGACGAGCTGGCCGAGGCTTTAGCTTCGGCCATCGCGTCGGCCAAGGATGGCGCAACAATAGCCCGGCCTCAGCCGGCTCTCGCGAGTCGTCACCTCCTGCCGGAGCATCTCCGGCGGAAGTTACGCGACAAGCGGGAGCTGCGCCGCCAATGGTCGCGTTCTCGCTGTCCGGCGCTGAAAAGGCAGCTGAATGCTATCACGTCCTTTATCAAGGACGCGATAACGGAGTTCCGAGGGTGGACGTGGGAAAACCTCATTGAGAGAGCCTCTGAGGACGACGCCACCCTCTACCGGCTGAACTCTAAGCTCAGCCGGGCTCCGGCCCCGGTCTGTCCCATCTTCGACCGGGGTGGCAAACGCTGCTACTCAGCGTCGGACCGAGCCGCGATATTGGCGGATCATTTCGAGAGTCAATTCTCGCCTAACCCTGTCGTCGACGAAGAGCACAATAGCCTCGTGGAACGGCGGGTACAGCAGTTTTTGACCGACGACCGGATACCTCCGATCAGGGGGGATGACTTCATCTCCCCCTCGGAGGTCCGGAAGTTGGTCAATAGCCTCAACAGGCGGAAGGCTCCCGGCCCCGACGGGATTCCCGTCGAGGCCCTAGTACAGCTCCCCCGTAGAGCCCTCGTCGCCATGACGAGGCTCTTTAACGGGATATTTCGTACGGGCCGATTCCCACCCTCCTGGAAGACCGGTAAGATTATTGTCTTACCGAAGGAGGGAAAGGACCGGCGGCAGCCGAGCGGGTATCGACCCATCACTCTGCTGCCGCACATCGCGAAGCTGTTTGAGCGTCTGCTGTTGCGACGCCTTCGTCCCCACATTCAGCTGCGGGACGAACAACACGGCTTTCGCGACAGCCATAGTACGACGCTCCAGCTCGTGAGGGTAATCGAACACCTCTCCTCCGAGATGAACAGGGGACGCTACACGGTCGCCGTCTTTCTAGACATAGAAAGAGCGTTCGACCGTGTGTGGCATAGCGGGGCCCTGTTCAAACTCTTGGAGGCGGGGGTGCCGCCGGCATATGTGAGGATCATCGCCTCCTTTTTGGAGGGGAGGTCCTTCTATGTGTCGGTGGAGGACGCCCGGTCCGAGGTGAAGCCGATCCGTGCGGGAACTCCCCAGGGGAGCTGTGTCTCTCCACTGCTGTACGCGCTGTACACCAACGACATCCCCACCCTCGAGGGTAACACCCTATACGAGGGTGAGGAGGACGTTACGCTGGCGCTCTACGCCGACGACAGCGCCTTCTTCGCCTCCTCTCGTCGGCCCCGGGTAGCGGTTGCCAAGATGCAACGTGTCCTGGACCTTCTGCCGGCTTGGCTTGGTCGGTGGAGGACGGCCGTCAACGTCGGGAAGACGGCCGCCCTGATCACCAGGGTGAGACGGCCGACCGGGCTCGCGCCGCTTACGTTAGGCGGCGAGAGCATCGAGTGGCAGACCTCGGTCAAGTACCTGGGCTGCAGGATCGACCGCAACCTCCGTATGGGGTCTATGGTGGACCACGTCCGCCATAGAGCCCTCGGGGCCCGGTCGGTCTTGCGGCCGGTGCTCGACTCCGGCCTGCCACTACGAGCCAAACTGCGTATATACAAAATGTATATACGCTCCCGCCTGACGTACGCGGCGCCGGCCTGGTATGGCCTACTCTCAGCCCAGAACAAGCAACGCTTGCAGAGGGTTCAGAACATGGTGCTCCGCCAATTTGTGAAAGCCGGGCGGTACGTGCGTAATAGCACGATCCACCGTGATCTCCGGGTCGAGACCGTGGAGGAATTCGTGGTGGGGTTGACCCGTCGTCTGTTCGACCGGGCGGACAACTGCCGCCACGAGCACCTCCGCGGAATCGCCCCGCTACACGCACGACCGCCCGACGGGCGACCGCTGCCTCGGGAACTCGCGCGCTCCCCGGAGTCGCAAGACACGCGACCCCGGGGACCGCCCCTTCCACCGCCGACTGCCCCGACGTCAGTCCCGAGGGTGAGGTGCGTAACGCGTATCCTCACCCTCCCTCACCCTCCTTAGTGGCTAATCCCCAATAGGGATAGCCACCCCTCCCCTATATCGCCTGGGGAGGTGCCCAAAGACCGGGGGGGACGTTCCCCCCCGAGACGAAGCTGGCCCATGGGGGAAACCCCGACGCCTGTCCCGCGCGTGCCGAGCCTGGTGTTCAGAGCCGCGTGGAAGGTCCTCTATAGTGGGCCTTACAAGGACAAATTAATTAATAGGACATTATTTTTATTCTAGCAGATGATATGAAATATGAGTTTTTATCGTTTAATCAAAAAAATTGTGGCGCACTTAAATAAATTGTTACAATTTAAAAAATATATAATTTTTCCCATACGCTAAACAAAACACCTGGAATAGTTTTCCAAAGTACTCCTCGAACAGCGTTATACGATTTTATACACAAAATCGACATATGTGACAGCCGTGATAGTCCAATGAGTAGAACGACCACCCGTCAATACATACATGCGTGAGTTGAAATTCCGGGTCAGCCCTACAACAATGTGTCTTTTCTAAAGACATAAGTGTAGTTAATTTATCATGGTTGTTAACGGTGAGGGAATACATCGTGAGGAAACCCACATGGCTAAGTTGTACTTAGGCATGTGGCAGTGAATTCGCACAAAACAGCAATGGCCTGCTCCCTATTACGTGAGTACACATGTCCAAGCAAAACTCTTAGTATCTCTACCAACCCTTTCGGGATATACGGCGTGAATGTTTGAGTCTTGAGTCTTGGTACTTAAAATATAGAAAATCAAAGTAGCGAAACTCTGCCGCTGCAAGTAGCAACTCCTTCCAAGGTAAGTCTTTCAAAGATATTTAAATATGGACATATATTACAACCGTTATTTCTACAAAAATAAAATAACGGTATCTTTTGATTTCAATAATGTCTAATGCAGGTGCGTACTATAAACAATGGAAACAAAAGCGCCGCCACCGCCACCGCCGCCAAGGCAAATATGATAAGAGCTCAAAATTCTTCGAATTACCTCGACGGCTAATTCTTTATTAATTTGCTCTTAAAAATACTATTGATAAGCATAGTTTTTCAGAAGCAACGGAGTATTGATAAATTTAAAAAATTTGACGTTCAAAAAATGTTGTTTGTTAACTTAATTTTGAAAAATAAACTTTATGACTTTTTTTTTGTGTATAACTTTTCTGGAAAGACTATAATCTAGGCTATCTGAATTACCTAGTGCCAAAGTGTTACCGGGACTGGTTTAGTTGTGAGAGGCTATCGAATATTGTTGATGGAAGAAATTCAACAAATCTTCGCCTCACTGCATTTATGCCTCTCTGGCCGTATGAAGGATGGTAGTACTATTATTGAGTATAGTTTTTCTGTAAAGCTTATAGTCTAGGCTATCCAATTAACCTAGTGTCAAAGTGTTACCGGAACTCGTTTAGTTGTGAGAGGCGATCGAATATTGTTGATAGAAGAAATTCAACAAATCTTCGCCTCACTGCATTTATGCCTCTCTGGCCGTATGAAGGACGGCAATACTATTATTGAGTATAGTTTTTCTGTAAAGCCTATAGTCTAGGCTATCTAATTAACCTAGTGTCAAAGTGTTACCGGGACTCGTTTAGTTGTGAGAGGCGATCGAATATTGTTGATAGAAGAAATTCAACAAATCTTCGCCTCACTGCATTCATGCTCCTCTGGCCATATGAAGGACGGCAATACTATTAATGAGTATAGTTTTTCTGTAAAGCCTATAGTCTAGGCTTTCCAATTAACCTACTCGTAGAGTCAAAGTGTTACCGGAACTCGTTTAGTTGTGAGAGGCGATCGAATATTGTTGATAGAAGAAATTCAACAAATCTTCGCCGCACTTCATTCATGCCTCTCTGGCTATATGAAGGACGGCACAACTATTCACGAACATTGTTTTTCTGTAAAGCCTATAGTCTAATTTATCCAATTAACCTAGTGTCAAAGTGTTACCGGGACTCGTTTAGTTGTGAGAGGCGATCGAATATTGTTGATAGAAGAAATTCAACAAATCTTCGCCTCACTGCATTTATGCCCCTCTGGCCGTATGAAGGACGGCAAAACTATTAATGAGTATAGTTTTTCTGTAAAGCTTATAGTCTAAGCTATCCAATTAATCTAGTGTCAAAGTGTTACCGGGACTCGTTTAGTTGTGAGAGGCGATCGAATATTGTTGATAGAAGAAATTCAACAAATCTTCGCCTCACTGCATTTATGCCCCTCTGGCCGTATGAAGGACGGCAAAACTATTAATGAGTATAGTTTTTCTGTAAAGCTTATAGTCTAAGCTATCCAATTAATCTAGTGTCAAAGTGTTACCGGGACTCGTTTAGTTGTGAGAGGCGATCGAATATTGTTGATAGAAGAAATTCAACAAATCTTCGCCGCACTTCATTCATGCCTCTCTGGCTATATGAAGGACGGCAATACTATTCACGAGCATTGATTTTCTGTAAAGCCTATAGTCTAGGCTATTCAATCAACCTAAAGTCAAAGTGTTACCGGGACTCGTTTAGTTGTGAAAGGGGATCGAATATTGTTGATAGAAGAAATTCAACAAATCTTCGCCTCACTGCATTCATGCTCCTCTGGCCATATGAAGGACGGCAATACTATTCACGAACATTGTTTTTCTGTAAAGCCTATAGTCTAGGCTACCCAATTAACCTAGTGTCAAAGTGTTACCGGGACTCGTTTAGTTGTGAGAGGCGATCCAATATTGTTGATAGAAGAAATTTAACAAATCTTCGCCTCACTGCATTCATGCTCCTCTGGCCGTATGAAGGACGGCAATACTATTAATGAGTATACTTTTTCTGTAAAGCCTATAGTCTAGACTATCCAATTAACCTAGTGTCAAAGTGTTACCGGAACTCGTTTAGTTGTGAGAGGCGATCGAATATTGTTGATAGAAGAAATTCAACAAATCTTCGCCGCACTTCATTCATGCCTCTCTGGCTATATGAAGGACGGCAATACTATTCACGAGCATTGATTTTCTGTAAAGCCTATAGTCTAGGCTATTCAATCAACCTAAAGTCAAAGTGTTACCGGGACTCGTTTAGTTGTGAAAGGGGATCGAATATTGTTGATAGAAGAAATTCAACAAATCTTCGCCTCACTGCATTCATGCTCCTCTGGCCATATGAAGGACGGCAAAACTATTCACGAGCATTGTTTTCTTTAAAGCCTATAGTCTAGGCTATCCAATAAATCTAGTGTCAAAGTGTTACCGGGACTCGTTTAGTTGTGAGAGGCGATCGAATATTGTTGATAGAAGAAATTCAACAAATCTTCGCCTCACTGCATTTATGCCTCTCTGGCCGTATGAAGGACGGCAATACTATTAATGAGTATAGTTTTTCTGTAAAGCCTATAGTTTAGGCTTTCCAATTAACCTAGTGGCAAAGTGTTACCGGAACTTGTTTAGTTGTGAGAGGCGATCGATTATTGTTGATAGAAGAAATTCAACAAATCTTCGCCGCACTTCATTCTTGCCTCTCTGGTTATATGAAGGACGGCAAAACTATTCACGAGCATTGTTTTTCTTTAAAGCCTATAGTCTAGGCTATCCAATAAATCTAGTGTCAAAGTGTTTCCGGGACTCGTTTAGTTGTGAGAGGCGATCAAATATTGTTGATAGAAGAAATTCAACAAATCTTCGCCTCACTGCATTTATGCCTCTCTGGCTATATGAAGGACGGCAATACTATTCACGAACATTGTCTTTCTGTTAAGCCTATAGTCTAGGCTATCCAATTAACCTAGAGTCAAAGTGTTACCGGGACTCGTTTAGTTGTGAGAGGCGATCAATTATTGTTGATAGAAGAAATTCAACAAATCTTCGCCTCACTGCATTTATGCCTCTCTGGCCGTATGAAGGACGGCAATACTATTAATGAGTATAGTTTTTCTGTAAAGCCTATAGTCTAGACTATCCAATTAACCTAGTGTCAAAGTGTTACCGGAACTTGTTTAGTTGTGAGAGGCGATCGATTATTGTTGATAGAAGAAATTCAACAAATCTTCGCCGCACTTCATTCTTGCCTCTCTGGTTATATGAAGGACGGCAAAACTATTCACGAGCATTGTTTTTCTTTAAAGCCTATAGTCTAGGCTATCCAATAAATCTAGTGTCAAAGTGTTACCGGGACTCGTTTAGTTGTGAGAGGCGATCGATTATTGTTGATAGAAGAAATTCAACAAATCTTCGCCGCACTTCATTCTTGCCTCTCTGGTTATATGAAGGACGGCAAAACTATTGATGAGTATAGTTTTTCTGTAAAGCCTATAGTCTAGGCTATCCAATTAACTTAGTGTCAAAATGTTACCGGAACTCGTTTAGTTGTGAGAGGCGATCGAATATTGTTGATAGAAGAAATTTGGTCAAATTTCCGCTCTACTGCGTTCATAGCTCTTTGGCTATATGAAGATCGGCAATACAATTGATCAGCATAGCTTTTCTAAAAAGCCTATATGATAGGCCATCAAATAAACCTAGTTTCATTATGTTATTGCATCTAGTTGAGAATCGTGAAGTGGTCATTGGAGCAAGTTTTTTTTTAATAATTTTATTGGAATCCGCCGTTACGTCTTTTTTCTTGCGGAAAAGCCTTTTCCTGGTGACTGAAAGCCTCAGATTTAGTTTAATATTTCAGAAACATTGATTTTAGAACGTTTATTACCATTTTCAAGTTAATTTAAAAAAACTTCCTAATTTGGTCGGGTTATAATCGGCCGCTGAAATCGGCCGCTAACTTCACACCGGTAGCATGTAACAGTTTAGTATTAAAAGACAATTTTAGATTTATCTTATTTATTGCAAAATTTTTAGTCCAAACTTTTGTCCATAAACTTATATATTAGTAATAAGTAAATAGACTAAATTAAAGATCGGTATTGACACTTTCTAAATCCACAATTTTCATTAAATACATGAATTTATATTTGTTTCTCACACAAAAATCCATGACTCAAATGATTAAGAAATTTATTTCTATACCATTATAAACCATCACAATTTAGCCAAACATAACATATGACTTTGGAAAAGACAAATTGGTATAGGCCCGATCGGGAGGTTAATCCTCACCTGTCTGCGTGAAAGGCTGGTGTTCTACCCACTGAGCTATCACGGTTAGATCTTTATTTCATATGTCTAAATCTTACATCTAAGTAAAAAAAGCATACTTATACATACCATTATAAGCTAAAACTATGACATTAATAAAATGATTATTCGATTCGATCACAATATGTATTATGCAACCCATCGGAGATACAAGCAAAAGAGAAAATTATGAGTTAACTATAAGACTAATGTGTAGATCGGTAGTATTCTAGAATAAAATGCCAAGCGCGAGTTGGATCGCGCATAAATTGTTCTATACCATTATCTAAAAAATACATACATACATACATTACATACATATTGTAAGCCTTTGTTGTAATTGCTTATTATTATATAAAAATATAATGTGTAATATTACTATTAAATTATTTATAAATCCATCCTTAATCATCTCTCGAAAATAATAAATGTCAATAGTAGGCTTATTGATTTGGCGGCAGCGGCGCCACGATCGAGAGATGGTCAAGAAGGGAGAGGATGATTATATACTCCATGGTCGATTGGCATAGTAACCGACTAACAAAATAAGACTTCAACAGAAAAAATAGTGGAGCTAAGCAATTTATTGATTCTTAATTTTATAATATAATTTTAAATAGATTACCATCTTTGATTTAGCTACCAACTCCCTTAGATCTGAATAAAAGCCAATAATTCAGAAGTGGGATCGACGAGAATTAATAGAATTCTTGCCACGCCTACAACCGTATGTACATTTTCTTTTTGTTTTTCTCTTTTTTAATGGTAATTAGGAGAAAATTTTATTTTTATTTAAAGCTGTGTTTCCCGTAACAGAGACATTCAGTATGCTTATATAGCTTACTGGTGGGTATTTATCTCTCCGGGGGCGGGGTGCCCACTAGGGATGTGAATCTCCCTATTTGAATCACTTGTTAAGTCTTAAAATGAATAGAGTTTGTATAAATAGTTGCATTTGCATATCAGAATTTATTTATGTATATTGAATATGGCATCTTTGCAACTGTTATTAGATGGTTTGAAATATAATCGAAATATAATATATAATCTAAATATATTTGTATTGTCACATGTGGTACGAGATTCCTTGTATTTTGTTTACTTTAGAGGCATAATTGGTGCACTTCCGAAAAACACACAATGGCATGCTTTTGATTATTATTATTTATTTATTTTCTTCTTAATTTTTTTTTTCTCAAGGTTTTCAGAGATAAGATCACATCACACTCCTGATTACGCTCGACGTAGAATACGACACGACGTCCCAATCAGGACGTATTTGAGTCTTCACTAAGCGCGAGCTCATAACGCATCCGCCTCTTGTTCATATAATATCATTATTTACGCTATTTTGATTGTATCTGCTTTGTGTACGAATAATTCTAGGCTACGAACTAAGTGTGATAATTAAATTTCACATACTTAATTAATCATTATAGTTCTGTTGATTAATTTAAAATATTATGAGAATCATTTATTCATAAAGCAATCACGTTCTGTCTATTTATACGTATATTATCCTTCCTAATTTCTAAACTCTCTCTCGGACAAATCTTTTGCGAGACAACTCATTAACGCGGGCTATAGCTGCATTGAACCAGGTCGATGAGGAGATCGATATTCTCCACTGTTCGCTGACTGACTTCACAAAAACAGCACTACGCTATTTATGTTATGAAGTTGATAGTTATACTTGTAGATAATAAGGAAAGTAGAGATTGAAAAAAAAACCAGGAATGTATAATATAATTAGAATATAAAATATGTGAGAATTAATCATATTAGGCCATGCCTGTAATGATTATTTCTGTGTAAATAAATAAATAAATAAAACTTAATATTACCTGCGGGTAAAGGAATAAAACTATGATTTTATAGTAGAATTAAAGAAAACTACTAGATGTGATTCTAAGCACTGTGTTTAAAGTTTCAGAATATGGAAAATTATAAAGACCAAGGAGAACCCGTTGACAGAGGTCGTGGTCTATCCTATGTACGAGATCCAGGAGAGCCCAGGTTACAGGACCGGGGTGACTATTTCAATCACCCAGGAGAGCCCAGGTTACAGGGCCGGGGTGCCTATTTCAATCACCCAGGAGAGCCCAGGTTACAGGGCCGGGGTGACTATTTCAATCACCCAGGAGAGCCCAGGTTACAGGGCCGGGGTGCCTATTTCAATCACCCAGGAGAGCCCAGGTTACAGGGCCGGGGTGCCTATTTCAATGATCCAGGAGTACCCAGGTTAAAGGGTCGGGATCTGTATAGTGAAAGCCCAGGAGTACTTGATCATAGTCGGGGCAGGCGTAGTTGTGAACGCGAGTCTACAGGAAGGTCATCGCGACTACGAGAGCGTCGTAGCCGCAGCCGTAGTGTCATCATCAGCTGTCGCCAAAAGAACAACTTAAGAAGATGCCGCAGTCCATCATCTGAAGAAGGTGAACTGTATCATAACCCTGTTAAACGTCCCAGATCTCGATCTAGAAGTAGGGATCACGAATCTAATATACTTAATAAAGTTCTAAATATTTTACAAAATGTACGAAGTTCAGATAAACCGAAACTGTCATTTAACACTAATCCTATTCCTGAATTTGACCCAATATCCAAGGAACAAACTGTCCTAACTTGGTTGACTAAGGTTGAAGAGTGTGCTACTATTTACAACTGGGATGACAGGGAAACGATTCATTATTCTCTTTCTAAATTAACAGAAGTAGCCAAAACGTGGTACCAAGGTTTACCGTCATTGTTATATACATGGTCAGAGTGGAAGAAGAAATTAATCGAATCGTTTCCTTGCCGTGAGGACTATGCTGAACTTCTCACAGAAATGTTAGCCAAGAGAGTAAATTACGGGGAGTCGTTTGAGCACTATTACTATGCGAAGATTAATTTATTGAATAGGTGCAAAATTTACCGCAGACAAGCCGTAGATTGTATTCTCTATGGTATCGAAGATCGGGCGGTAAAAGTAGGTGCACAAGCTGCACAATTTTCTGAACCTGAACAGATATTAAAATACTTCAGGTCTGTCAAGGTAGGGCAAAGTAGAGATAGAGAGTCACATGCATCTTTTCAACGGTACCGTGGCGACTCCAAACAGCGTGCATCTGAGAGACCAAGCACGTCAAAAGACAATTCAATTAACAACATCAAATGTTACAACTGCAATGAGATGGGACATCGCAGCTCGAAATGCGACAAACCAGTCGTTAAATGTACTTTCTGTGAAAAGATGGGTCATTTGGTAGATCACTGCTTCAAGAAAAGGACCGAGTGCTCCCCAACGATAGGTATGTCATAGAAGACACCCCCTTAACTCGAAAACTAGGCCGCCGTTATAGATAAACTCCAACCATGGTTGGTTTTCGAAAGAACCTTCGATTCAGGCGATGATGAAAACTCTAGTAGTAACGATGATGATTATAATTACTTCTCTACGTAATTTATACGAAATTTCATATATTTGCTTATGCTAATACTTGAATTACATTGCATACACTTTAAGTGCGAAATATAATTATTGTTAATTTTTTTTTTGTTAAGTGCGAAATGTATTATTTTTTTTTTCTTGAAAGAAATTAAGGTATCAATTGGTTTATTATTAATTAATATAATTTTTAACGTTATATTGTTATACATCTTTAAAGAATACTTAAATGCAATAATGTTTTGTACAAAATGCCAAGACTCAATGATTTCATTTATTCTCATGATGAAAATGTTACAACTTTTTGTTAATCATTTCAATATATAGACCCTTTGCAACAAAATTTGATCTAATATTTGTGTAATTATTATTCCTACTAGTGTTAAACTACATTTTTTATTGGGTTGTATATTTTTCTTTATAGAAATTATCATTAATTTTTGTCTTATCTTTTTGATATTGTAAATAAATATTTCAACTAATAACAACAACTAACTTAATAGCGATGGGACTCGCTATGCACAGGATGGCCGAGTTGTAAGCCTTTGTTGTAATTGCTTATTATTATATAAAAATATAATGTGTAATATTACTATTAAATTATTTATAAATCCATCCTTAATCATCTCTCGAAAATAATAAATGTCAATAGTAGGCTTATTGATTTGGCGGCAGCGGCGCCACGATCGAGAGATGGTCAAGAAGGGAGAGGATGATTATATACTCCATGGTCGATTGGCATAGTAACCGACTAACAAAATAAGACTTCAACAGAAAAAATAGTGGAGCTAAGCAATTTATTGATTCTTAATTTTATAATATAATTTTAAATAGATTACCATCTTTGATTTAGCTACCAACTCCCTTAGATCTGAATAAAAGCCAATAATATACTCACGGCTGTGAATCCCTAGAAGGGGTAACCAGAGCTAAGGAATTAGAAATTCCTCAGCCACTTTTAGAAATGATAGTTAGGAAAAGATGGTAAAAATAAAGGTTGTTGGTGATAGTTAGTCGCCTCTTACGTACACCCACCGGAAGAAATGGGGTAGTGCTATTCTAAGCCGACACTACACAGCTAAAAAATATAAAATAAATAATTGAACAAAAGCGATTCCTATTTTATAAATTTGAAAATTTAATGGTTTTCGACAGACGGGCAGAAAGAAGAAAAACAGAGTCTTAGTTACGTTTAGAAGGGTCCTAGTTAAAACGAAGAAAAAACTACTTAAATAGAGCAAAAAATAAAAGGTTATTAAAACATAAGCTTATATTTACAACAACCGTGTGCCTTACAATACATCGTGATAATTAAATTAAACTTAGTAATATCATAAGAGTATAAAAATACTTTTCTAATTGGGGAAACCAATACATTTACGTATTAATATTGCAACCTATTAACACAAGATCGCCCGCTGCTCTGGCCCCGATCTTAGCAACTTCAACTAATAAAATCCATAGTAATGTTATAAGTTTTTACATAACATACATATACAGCGACATTTGGAAGTTGATAGGGGACTAGATGGTAGAAATAAAGTATCGTTGGTGATGGGTCTACAACCGCATCGCACAAAAACCACTTAAAGAGCCCCATATCCTTAGTCGCCTTTTATGATACTCATGGGAAGAAATGGGAACCGATATTCTAAGCCTAAGTTTATTAATCATTATGACAATTGTGATAATAAATACGGTCTTAGACAGCTCTCAATACTGTCAAATTTGGTCTCTGTGCCATTTAACCTAAAATTAAATTGTAAATTTGTCTTTTTAGCAAATAAAAAAGTTCTTTTTTGTGTTTTTTTAACCTCTGATTGTACGGCTATGGGCGATCGCGTGTTTTTACTTTCGAAATCAATGTTAAATTAATCTAGCCTTAAACTATAATTTCAAAACCTTAAACAATATTTATTATGTACACGTTGTAACCAAAGCGGGCTAACAGGTTTAGGAGGGAGATGTTGGGGAGACCATTCTGAACACTTTCTACTATAGAAACAAATTGATTAGAGCTATTTCTCTACTCTTAAAATAGCTAAGGTGAAGTCATATAATAACTGAGACAAAAAAATATACTGGTTATTGAAAACAGTAATTTAGGCTGTGTTCAGAGCAAACCCGACCGTCATTCTTCCTTAGGTATAATATAATTTTCAAATGAAATTTTAAAGGACATTCAGAGCCGTCCTGACCATTCCGTACGTGCTGAAGGTCAGGACCGTTCAGCTCTGGTTCCGTTCATCAGGTTAGCTCTGTACACAGCCATATTAATTTTTAAATTCATCCTCATTTGTTAGCAACGCTAAATAAGTCCATAGTCGCTTTGCTGACTGTATTATTAGCGAAATTCTGTTCGTAGCCCTCTGTAATAGTTGATATGTCGCCTGAGCTCGGAAGCCCGTTCCTGACCGATGGTACTTTCTTTTGGTCGGTTAAATTTAGCACTGGAGGAACTGTAAGAAAAATATATTAAAAATAAATATAAAAATCGTGCACTTCCTCGTGGACTGCCTTCGTGGTTGCGCGGTTAAGCGCTTCGCTTTAAGTACTGAGTTCTCGGGTTCGATCCCCGGGGGGGGTAAACTCACAAATTTAATTTGTAACATTTAACCCAGTCTGGATAGATATTGTAGGCTTGAATCACCTGAGTATCCAAAAATTAAGATGATTCCGTGCTTCGGAGGGCACGTTAAGCCGTCGGTCCCGGCTACTATCAGGGTAGTAGTCGTTAGTCTGCCAACCCGCAATGGCCAGCGTGGTGGACTAAGGCCAAATCACCCTACACGGGGTAGGCTCGAGCCCCTTGGTGGGGACGTATATGGGCTGTGAGGATCGTGCACTCCACCTTATCCACTGTGTGGTATGGTAAGGCTTAACAGTCACCGAGCGAACCCTCAACTATACCCCCTTTTTATACCATTAGGCTAGTATTTTTTATGCGGTTGAAATGTCTTCTTGGACACAAAAAAGAATACATGCATACATACATATACTCACGGTCATAGATTCCAAAAACGGGTAGCCAGAGCTTTAGAGCTATAAACTCTTCATTTGGAAGTTAATAGATGATGGGTCTCCAACCGCATCGTCCAAAAACAAATTAAAAAGCCCCATGTCATGACACCCGTGAGTAGAAAGGGGTAGTCACATTCTAAGCCAGCACAGCACAAAAAAAAGATATTGGTGCCGGCCCGACTAAATTTTTACCACTAAGGTAACAATTGTTTTTCTCCTTCACTTACTTTCATCCTCTGTTTTCTTCAAAGCCAGAGCCACAGCAGGTCCTTTGGCTAAAGACCACGACGGGACTTTGTCCTGGTCGAGTTTTAATGGCTCCAACAAAGTTCTCCTTGAACGAAGAAGTGGCATATCACGAGAACCTATGGGCAAATCTGAAAATATACAGTATCGTTGCTTATTTGCGATTTGTATCCATAAATAATTTTAAGGCAGAAGTATTTGATTAAATTTTAATATCAAAGTACCTGCCTACTGACTCATATCTTAATATTTACTTATATTAAATATTACAAGTTTTTGGTCTTAAATTCTGCTGAAAAATTAAGCGTCATTTTAATCACTTATCTTCAAAAATATTTCCAATCAAAGTAGTGGTAAACAATCAAATTACAAAAACGTTATTAAAAATCGGTAAGTTACGAGTACGTATAGATTAACGAATAGTTAAATTGAATTCAAGTAAAAAATAATATTGTATAGTAAACTCACCATTACTTCTCGTATTTTCATTTGCACTTCCATTTCTATCTAATTTTGGAACATCTGAAGCATTTATATTCTTCATTTCATTTTGAATCGTAAATACTTCTTTAGAAATACTCGGTTGTATATCTTCTGAGTTATTTGTTTCTACACTTTCTTGTTGAACCAATTTATTTTGAACCAAGCTTCCAGATTTGGTTTCATTAATATTGACTCCATTTTCAGGACTAGCCATATATTGACTATATATATTACCTATAAGTTCTTCTGTTCTTCGAGTTAGAGGTATGATAACAGTTTGTGCTGGTCCCTGGGTGGGGCAATATGGGTTACTACCGAAATTATCTAACCCATTTCCGGTGACTTCCATGACACCTATTTGGGTGGTCCTCACGTGGTAAGGGAAGTTTTTGTTAGCGAAAACAGGAAGTGTAAGAAGCAAAAACATGATGTGACCACAAAATGCGATGAAGAGAAGCACAGCTGTTACCACGCTTTCTCGGACCCACTTATCGATGTAGGAGTTGGCAGTGAGGATAAAAAGGGGACCAGCGTAAAACCATAATGTGCCACAGATGGAAAAGGGCCCGTAGAATAGGTTCTGGAATAAAATAATTATAGTCACATAAAAATACTGAAATGCACATAAAAATACTGACTTGGATATAAAAAACGAGGAAGCTAAGAATTTTCTCGTACATGTGATTCCAGTTTTTTTCTATAAGAGTTCATTTTTACTCAAAAAAAGTGTTAACTCTGTCTACGAATACTGAAAATTTGTGATGAATCTATGTTTGTCCTATTGGTATCTAAGTTATAGGATTTGCACTTTTAACAACATAAATTTCATTTCAATGTTATCTTTGAGTGTGCTTATAAAGGAAGGCATCCGAAGTATGAAGAATAAAATAGCATGTTTGAAAAGATTGATAGAAGTAAACGAAGCTAGAGAGGTTTGCCAGGATCGTATGAAGTGGAGATCGATAGTTTCTGCCTACCCCAATGGGTATTAACGGCGTGAGTAAATGTATGCATGTATGTATGCAGGTATTTTTCTTATTTTCAGAGAATTTCGTAAAGATATATGGGTTAGTTCAAGTACAGCAGTTCACGTTTGGCTGATTGATGATGATGGTGAAAACGAATTATTAAAAATCCAAATGCTCATTACCTACCTTTTCAGGATACTTCTTGACCGTGCAGAAGGTAGCTAACGCGAACATAGCCCAGCCGACTATCCTCAACACTATCAAACCATATCCTGCTGGGCTCTCATACAAGTATAAAACTTCTCCAGGATCAAACGCCTGTAAAATAAAATGAAATTGTAGTAACTATTTGAAAAGCAAAACCACCATCGTGATAGCAAATACAAGAACTATTGAGGTAGTAAATTTTATCAGGAGGCTAAGTGTTAAAATTATGGACTTAGAGTACATTTTGTACGAAAAATATCTTATCCGAGGATAAAACGATATTCCGCTCAAATTGTTAAGCTGCCATTCAATCCAAAATACCAAGAGCATGTAAATTCAAAGTATTACTATTTTGTAGTCAAATGTTTTTTTTTATTAACAACCCCTATAAAGATGTCAAAAATTACCTTGGTTTCTGGAATACTCATTGAGAATAGAATGTAATTTTCGGATGGATTGCCGCCAAAAAATTTGAACTGGGACGTTTCATCCTCTGATGTTTTTTTTTCCAAATTAAATGTATTTTTGGCCTTGCTAAAAATCTGTTTAATTCGTAGGTACTAAAATATTCTTACCTTCGCCTGATACACAAACAAAATGACGTAAGTGACACAGTAAAGGCACATGAATACTGTCAATTTAACTGTGAATCCGACTTTGAGTCTTCCTCGGGTAATGGTATAACCTTTCGCCAGCAAAACGAGGAGTAGTAGAAAAGACATCTCTGATAGTCCACACATAAATTGACCTGTAAAGATATTTTTAGTAATAAAAGATGAAAAAACGCGTAGCACGGGCGCTATTTTATCGACACAATATCGATTAGAACGAGATAACAGTATACGATACTAAGTAAGTGCGTCAGAGATGGCTGTTTTATACTACTAGTTAAATAGTTGCTCGTACTAGCTGTGCTCTGTAGTGTGACCTTAAAATAAATTAACCCGCATCTTCCCGTCTGTATCGTAATAGGTGACTAACGCCCGATTTCTGAATTGAGTATTCTAGCTGAGAACAACTTAAGTATCGTTCTGTCGCATTGGAATCTTAGCAACTGAATGAGACAAAACGATACTTAAGTCGTTCTCAGCTTGAATACTCAATTCAGAAATCGGGCGTAAGGATATTCATAATTATCAGCATCAGCCAAAAGAGGTCCACTGCTGGGTATAGGTCTCCCAAAAAGATCTCTACAACGCAACGACCTGCCCTGTGCTGACTTTAGTGTTTCGCGACCTTAACCAAGTCGTTGGTCCAGACAACCTATTGATTTTTTAAGTGTATGTCGGGCGAAATGGCTGGAGACCCATTACTAACAACCTTTATATTAAATATTTTCTTATCTCAAGATTAAAAAGCGGCTTATTAATTATGATAGTATTATTAATTATTAAAATCTGGCTACCTCTTTGGATGGGATTAATAATATGGAATTGAATGACCTTGGATGGAAAGACACAAAATTGCGTAATTGCGTAACGTTTAGTTAAGTTCCTTTTTTAGTTAAGCCTTCTGTTTCTCTGTTGTTTTCGATGTTTTTCATTTCTATGCATATGTGGGAGCTTGTTATTGGCCTATTTCTGCCTATGTTATTATTTTATATTGTAAATTTAGCTGTAAGCCCCCCAAAAATAATAAAATAAAATAAAAATAAAATGGCACTGTTTCCACTTGACAGTCTGATTTCTGAGGGCAAAAGTGTGTACCCTATACAGGCTGTAATAAAAGAGGGGTAACAAACAAAAGAACCCCCCCTTAGGGAGATCATTCGGAACAACTTTTAGTATAGTCTCTCAATACATTTATGACGGGAGCTCAGCTGATTTTCAGAGAAGAGAAAAATAAAGTTTCTCTAATCACGTTTGTCTCATTGCAAAATTTGTTCAGAATACTTTTTCTTTGCTACACCCGTTTTATTTATTCCAGCCTGTATATACCCAAGGTAAGATTAAGGTAAATAGTAGGGGGTAAGCAGAGCCTATGTACGTAAAACTTACCAGTAACTCTAGCTCCGTATCCACCAAACCCATTCACAGCGTACTTAATATACCCCAACGATTGGATAGTGATTCCGAAGTGTTGTACCACTATCGAGAACAGGAACAGCTTGTAAGTCGAATGGAGGAGGTGACGGGACTTCAACTCTACACTGCACATCACTACGGCTACCATCACGAGCACGTAGGCGAAGGTGTAGGCTAGAAGGACTGGTAAGACGTCTGGAAAATTAACTTTAATTAAACTTTAATCTCCTTTTACAGAAAGAAAGAAAGAAAATATTTATTCGTTGCATACAAAAACTTAACACATAAAAACAAATAAAAACTACAGTAAAGTTTTTGCCTCTGTTTTAGCTTTTTACACACCCTATATTTTATTGAAAGTCTCAGCATATTTAGGCAAACTTAGAAAACCTTTCGAGCTTCGTTGACATTCCTCAATCTTTTCATATTTGCTTAATTTTTACTCTTCAGACATCAGCTATTTTCGGTTACATTTCTTATTGAATCTTAATCTATTATCCTTCGAAGTCGCCCTCTACATACAAATACTTACGGCCATAAATCCCAAATAGGGGTAGTCAGAGCTTTAGAGCTAGACACTCCTCAGCCACATTTAGAAGTTGGTAGGGGAGAAGATGGTTAGAATAAAGTATCGTTGGATCTCCAACAGCATCACCCAAAAATCACTTAAAAAACCTCATACCCTTAGTCGCCTCTGACGATACCCGTGGGTAGAAAAGGGTAGGGACATTCTAAGCCTGCATTACACAGCAACTCCGTCCGTGTCGTCGTCCTCTACTGATATTAATTTCATCCACCTTGGCATTCACACTTATTTTAGTATTTTATAATACTTCGATACTAATTAGTAAATAAGGTGACAACTTACAAAACTCGTCAGCTGAAAAATGCTGGTGCCAAAAATCACCATCAGGTCCGTTTGTCATTAAAAATCTGTATCGTACATCCAAACCCTGTGAAATTGAAAAGTTCTTTAAGTAAACGTTGAAGCAAGAAAAAATAACTAAAAAGGGATAAGTTCGAACAAAGCGAACAATATTATAATCAATGTTCAGTATTCTCGAGAATTATAAGAGAATTTAAGATTTAGGTAGGTTGAACTGACGCGTGTGGAATAAAAAAATTGCTAAGGTATTAATCACAGTATACTCATATTCAATTAAAAAACTTATTTCGTACTTTTTAGTACTAGATTGTTTATTTTCGGTTGCTTTTCCAACTATGAAGTCGGTTTTCTTTTTGTTAAAAATTATAGTCATTAGCAATCAATAGTGTTATGATAAAAGATTATCACCTTTCCCCTCTCAAACTCCAAAGCCATGATGGAGTTTTTGAGTTTAAAACTCTTTGTAGCTGATTTTTACCAATAGCAGTGTATTGAAATAACATACATAACATACATATAGACATAAATTTACCAACTTTTAATTCCAAAAAGGATAGCAAGAGCTTCAGAAATTGTAATTCTTTAGCCATTTTTGAAAGTTTTCTGTGGAAGTAATTAAGTAAAAGTTGGTTGGTGATGAGTCTCCAGCCACATAACCCAAAAAAATAGAGGTATTAAGTAAATAGAGCGGAAACCAAACGTAATTCAGTACAAAAATGCAGAATAAATTCCGTTAAAAACTAATTTTAAAAATACTAAATGATAAGAATAAAACATACATACATACATATACTCACGGCTATAAATCCCTTAACGGGATAGCCAGAGCTTTGGAATGAAAAATTCCTCAGCCACTTTTGGAAGTTGATTGGGGAAAAGATGGTAATAATAAATGTTTTTGGTGACGTGTCTCCAACCTCATCGCCCAAAAATCACTTAATAAGCCCCTATACCCTATCGCCTCTTACGATCACCCACGGGTAGAAATAGGGTAGTGTTATTCTAAGCCGACACTACACGGCTTAAGAATAAAACAAACGGGGTAAACTAAATAAAATCATTCAAAATACGCTGACCCTACACCCTGATCGGTTGTTTAAATGTACGGATTTTTGCTGGTCATTTGCTTAGCTTAAGTCCATGGAAATACACTGAATCACTTACGTATATTGATATATTTTGTTTCTTCTCTATTTAGCTAAGATATCTATGCCCAACAGCCACTTAAAAAGCCTCAAAGCCCTAAGTTTACCTAATACGTCACCGGCGATAAAAAATGGAATAGTGCTAACCTGAACCGATACCACACCTTTAAATGAGTACTTACCTTATTGCCATCGCAGTTACTAATAGCTATGAACCACCATCTCTCCCTCGCAGATCTAAATCTCCTCGAATTATGACAGGACACGATATATCTTTCTGTCTGTCTGTTTGCGTTGTATGCTTGTGAGTCGGAATTTAATCGGCGTCGTCGGTATTTCTCGTATATTTCAAATGTTGATCTTTTTATTTTGTGCTGCAAATGAAATAATATTTGAGGAGGAATTGTATTTAACAATTGGTATATGAGTGAATTTCCCGGGGCCATTTATAACATGGCATCGATGAAATCCATACAAAAAGACGTAGTTATAACTTTTAAATATTTTTTTCTAATGAGATGAAATAGTAATCTATGCGGAGCCATAAATATTTTAGTTATAGGACTAATAGATATTCCACAAAAAAACATTAAACCTCTTAATTTTTCATTTCCGAGGTTGTCCGCACGCCACCTTGACGTGAATTATAGCTTATTGAAAAAAATCTATTGGTTGTTTTTACAAAAACATAGCTTTATTTGTTACTTGAATAGTTGTAGTATCGTTGCGAAAAACGTTTATTCAAATATTTAAACAATACAACTAATAGTTACTACAAACTCATTTGTCCCAGGAACACCATTCATTACCATGCCCTATACTTATTTAGGAATATCATTTTATTAAAATACTTTCTTCACCCCCACTCTGCGCTAAACGTTACGTCTTAGTGCCGCCCAAGTGCTCAAAGTAGGAGGAAGTACATAAGTATCTGCGTTTTCGCGCCTTAAATGTAAGTATCATTTTTTTTTGTTACTCGTCATTTTCTCTTTCATTGCCATGGGTAGGTATAACTTATGTTTTTGAAAGATTTTCTTCTTGTAAAGGTATTCAATAGAACACTATTTCTATTATGGATGTATGTTTAGTATTTAATCATTCGAATAATAAATAAGTTATAAGTAATTTAACATTTTTGCCTTGTTTTTCATTGCCATGCTTTCATTTTCATGGTTTCCGTGGCCAAAATTTGCTATGGAAATGAAAAAACAGCCACTAAAATGAAAAGAATTTCATTGCCGTTTCACTTCCATGGCCTGGTGATTCATTTTCGTGGCTTAGTGTTTCATTCCCATATTCAATGTTTTCATTGCCATGGTATGATTAAATCTAAAGTACAGTAATAGCGAATAACAAAACAGGTCTCATGGAATTTTTACGTATTTAACAAAATTATGCTTTCAAGCTTACTATGAGCTCATAGTTAATACAAGGTATTATATGACAATGAGACAATATTATAAGATCCGTGTTAAGGAAGATATTTTATACTAGGCTTCAAAACTTATAAAATTTTTCGACCGCCACATACTAATTAGCGCTATTAGTACTGACAATTAGTATAGGAATCGAAAAAAATATGACAGATTAATTTTATTTGATACATCAAACTCAGAGGTATCTTCAAACTTATAAATGAAATGTTAATTCATCGTCATGAAATACCTAGTAGACCTAAATCGCTCACTCACACATATTCTTTAGATGATGATAATAATGGACTGCTTATTTTAAGGTGTCGTGATGTCCAAACAAAAATTAACCGAAGAGGAGAGAAAAGAAAGAAAAAGATTGGCTGAGCAAAAGCGAGATCAGAATCGTATAAGAAAAACAGACAATATACAAAGATTGTGCAATTGTTAAAGATTATCCATAAGTTTTAAGCTTATGACTTTTTATATTTACTTGACAAAAGATGAAAAATAAGATAATTATAGTATTACTCTTTTTGATAATAATGGGCTGTGATTATTGCCAGTAAAACGTCCTCTAGGTTCTTAAATTTGTCTTAGTTTTAAAAAAAAGTGCCTTGTTCAGCTTTGGATTTAAAAACAAAATTTGTGTTGTAAGTGTTTAAAAATGATATTTTGTATAACTACCTGTCTATTTTATTTTTGTCAATCTAGTTATTTTACAATTTAAATAAATAATAGTACGTTACCTACTTCAATTCCGATACCTTTGTTTTATTTCACTTTTTTTTATATGTAAACAGAATTAATACAATAAAATTTAAAAAAAAGTTGATCATCAGACAAGATTATAGGCTATCGATGGATAACAAGAAAAGCACAGGACTGTTTGTCTCAGAGATCATTGAAGGAGGCCTATGTCTGAGACCAACAATGTTAAAATAATTGACAAATGTTTAGTTAATTCAATGAAAGTAGACACTCACTGCAAAAATAATAATATCTGAATATGGCTTTCTCATTGTGAGATATACAATTTTAAAAGGATTTTCATTCCCGTGGTACAGATCTTTCATTGCCGTGGACGCTTGATTCATTTCCGTGCACGCGTGTTTCATTTCCATGTACTCTTGTTTCATTGCCATGGCATTGAATTTTTAATAATGTAAATCTCACTAGTTTTATAAGTTATTTGCTGGATATTAAGATATAATGTATAAATTATCAAAAACTTCAATAATAAATAATAATAATAATAATAATACGGTCGAGGGAGCGTGCGAGCCCATAGCGCCCATGAACCCCGTCAACATATCCGAGGAGGATGTGGTGGCTGCGATCCGTAAGGCTCCGAACTGGAAAAGTCCGGGGCCGGACGGATTGCACCATTACTGGTTGAAGGGGTTCACGCGCTGTCACGCTACTCTCGCCCGTCAGTTCCAAAGCGCCCTCGAGAGTGGGACGCTCCCGAACTTCTTAACTACTGGGGTCACTCATTTAGCTCCAAAGAGCGATGCTACCGCGGATCCATCACAATACCGCCCCATTACTTGTCTTTGTACAATTTACAAGACCTTGACATCCGTTCTGAGCTCCAAGATTACTCAACACATTGTTGATAACAATGTGATATCTGGAGCTCAGAACGGATGTAGGGGCGGTAGTCGCGGTAGTAAGGAGCTGCTCCTCATCGACGCGGTCGTAGGCCAACTGGTCAAACGCAACCGTCGGAACTTCTCCGCTGGCTGGATAGACTACAGGAAGGCGTTCGATTCGGTACCTCATACATGGCTCATGAGGGTCCTCGAGCTGTACAAAATTGATAGTGCAGTTCGACACTTCCTCGGGCAATGTATGGGGTGCTGGAGAACGATCCTGAGTTTAGACGGTCAGCGGATGACGGATGCGGGTGACCAAATTGATATAAGGCGAGGGATTTTCCAGGGCGATTGCCTGAGTCCAGTTTGGTTTTGTTTGGCCCTGAATCCTCTAAGTACACTCTTGGAGAATTCGGGGACGGGCTTTCAGTTTCGGAGAGGCGGACCACGCTTGCCTCATCTCCTTTACATGGATGACCTGAAGCTTTACGCCCCCACGGCTGACAGATTGGCGGAGCTACTGACGATCACTAACGATTTCAGTGGTTCCGTCAAGATGGAGCTCGGGGTCGATAAGTGTGCGGTCATCCATGTTGAGAAGGGGCATGTCGTGCACTCTGATGGTGTCGATGTCGGCACCAATCATTTGAGGGCACTCTCCGAGGCTGAAACATACCGGTATCTGGGCATGTCACAAACCATCGGTGTGAAGGTGGCAGACGTGAAACAGGGTGTTTGCGAGGAGTTTTATGAACGCCTGAAAAGTGTGCTTAATAGCTACTTGTCAGGCGTTAATAAGATCCGAGCCATTAACTCCTGGGTCATGCCTGTACTGATGTACACATTTGGCGTGCTCAGATGGACTCAGACCGAACTCGACGCTCTGGACAGACGAGTCCGCACGATGATGACCTCTCATCGAATGCATCATCCGAGGTCGTCGGTTATGAGATTGTATATCCCGCGGAAGTGTGGTGGTCGAGGCCTCTTGAGTGCCAAAACCATGCACAACCGTGAGGTATGCAACCTCAGAAACTATTTTTTGACGATGACGGATGATAGTATTCGGGGAGAGGTGGTCGCTAGTGATAAAGGACTGACTCCCTTATCGTTGGTCTCACAGGATTGGCGAACCCCGGAGGTACTTAGCACCTCTGATCGGGAGTCCGTATGGAAAGAGAAGGAGCTGCACGGGAGGTTTTACAAGGTACTTCACGAACCTTTCGTGGACCGTAAAGCCTCCCTGCATTGGCTGCGTTTCGGGGACCTCTTTGGGGAAACCGAAGGTTTTGTCTGTGCAATACAAGACCGGGTTATCAAGACGCGGAACTATCGGAAGTACATCCTAAAGGACGGTACCACAGACATCTGTCGAGCATGTGGCCGTCCCGGAGAGTCACTTAGGCATGTTATTTCCGGTTGTTCGGCTCTTGCTAACACTGAGTACTTGCACAGACACAACCAAGCAGCCAAAATCCTGCATCAGGAGCTCGCTCTGAAATACGGACTCCTGCAACAGAGGCTGCCGTTTTACAAGTATCTGCCGGAGCCAATCCTAGAAAACGACCGTGCCAAAATCTATTGGGACCGATCCGTTATCACGGACAGGACTATTCTAGCGAATAAGCCTGATATCGTGGTATGGGATCGGTCGCAGTCGAGGGTATTTCTAGTGGATGTCACTATCCCTCATGACGAGGGTCTCGTGAAAGCCGACACCGAGAAGCGTCGGAAATATCTCGATCTGGCTCACGAGATCACCGACATGTGGGGTGTGACTTCGACAGAAATAATCCCAATTGTTTTGTCCGCGAACGGGTTAATTCCAACCAGCCTCGCGACCAACTTGAGGCGGTTGGATTTCTGTGGCGTGTCGGTTCCAGCACAGATGCAGAAAGCGGTGCTGCTCGATACGGCTCGGATCGTCCGTCGGTTCTTGAACTTGACTCCCTGACCCCGACCGACTGTGCTCTTGTCGGGGAGTACCGCCTCTCCCATTTAAAATTCTAATTTTCTGTTTCGGCCATGGGAGAGGCGAGAAACTAAAGGATGTTCCCAAAATAATAATAATAAAGCCTTTATTTCCCAAATTTATAAAGATTTATAACATTGACATTATAAAATTAGTGTAACAATTAATGACAAAATTTAACTTACATCTATGTTTAGATTGTTATACAAGATTATATTTAAGGTAGGTTTTAAATTCATGCTATTTCTATTTTATTTTATTTTTTTATTTATTTTTATTAATTGTTATTGAATAGTTAGTACATACAAGATTAATTATTATAAATGAACCCACCAATCAATTAGCAAAGCATGTTACAATTGATATAATTATACAATCCTATGTTTGGGACGTCCATTGTTGGACGTAGGCCTCCTCCATCCGTTTCCAGCAGTGTCTGTCAGCAGCGAGGCGCGTCCAAACGCCGCCGGCCAGCTGCACGATGTCGTCCACCCAGCGCCGCCGCGGGCGGCCCCGCCGCCTCCTCGCGTCTCGGACCTGCCAGTGCAGCACCCTCTCGCTCCAGCGCCCATCGCTAGCACGTGTCACGTGACCTACCCATCTCCATTTAAGACTGCACGCCATCTCTACAACGTCGATAAGCTTTGTTTTTTGCCTTAATTCTGTGGCTCTAACTCTGTCGCTTAGCTTCAACCCCAACATGCTCCTTTCCGTTGACCGTTGAAAAACTTTTAGCTTATTAGTTATCGTCTTTGTGAGAGGCCAAGTTTGGCATCCGTAGAGTAGAGTAGGCAGGACTATTGTATCGTAAGCTTTCTTTTTTAATTTAAGTGGTATACGTGATTTGAATATATCTTTCAATGACCAATATTTGTTCCACGCCCTAGCTATTCTTCTTTCAACCTCTTTTAGTGCCCAGTTTGTCATTGTGATCTTTTGCCCGAGGTATATATACTCGTTCACATATTTAATTTCTTTACCTTGAACAACTGTTTCTATGTGTTCACCGTTTGTTAGTATACATGTTTTTTCTGGGTTCATCTCAAGTCCGCATTCTTTACTCTTTTCATCAAGGGTGTGAAGCATAAACTGTAGCTCGCTATGGTTTTCGCTTAGTAGAACGATATCATCAGCAAATCTTAAATTATTTAGCCTTTCTCTATTGATATTTAAGCCGATAGAGTCCCATTCGAGTTTTCTAAAGATATGCTCTAGTAAGGCCGTAAAAAGTTTTGGTGAAATCGGGTCACCCTGTCTTACTCCTCTTTTGATTTCGAACGGTTTACTTTTTCTATCAAGTTTGACCAAACCTTTGCTCTTTTTATATATTTCTTTCAATATAAGTATAAAATCATTGGACACTCCCTGTTCATTTAGAGCCGTCCATATCGGATCATGAAGAGCGGAATCAAATGCCTTTTTGTAGTCTATAAACCCAATATATAGCCTTTTTTTGTATTCTGAGAATTTTTCAATGATCTGGGTTAACGTAAACATGTGATCAGTTGTCGAATACTTGGCTCTAAATCCTGCTTGTTCTCTCGGCTGGTTGAAATCAAGTGAAGGCGTAATGCGTTTTAAAATCAGCTGTGTAAAAAGTTTGTATATCGTCTGTAGAATACTTATTGGTCTATAGTTACCGATATCTTTGGAATCACCTTTTTTGTACAGTAAGCAGATCACCGCAGTTTCCCATTGATATGGTATACTTCTCTCATGTAATATGTTGTTGAATAAAAATGTCAATAAAGGAGTGAGTGGTTCTTTGATTGCTTTTAGTATCTCATTTGTTATACCGTCTTAAACTTCAATAATATCGATCAAAAATAAATAAAAACCTTGATTTAAAAAATCCACGGAAATCAATATTTTAACGGTCTTGTTGAAATCCACCCATATATTCATATATTATTGCCGTGTAGTATCGGCTTAGAAAAACACTACCCCATTTCTACCCGTGGGTGATCGTAAGAGGCGACTAAGGATATAAGGGCTTTTTAACTGATTTTTGGGCGATGAGGTTGGAGACCCGTCACCAAAAACATTTATTATTACCATCTTTTCCCCAATCAACTTCCAAAAGTGGCTTAGAAATTTCTCATTCCAAATCTCTGGCTACCCCGTTAAGGGAGTTATAGCCGTGAGTATATATGTATGTATATATTCAATAGTTTTTCATTCAACGAATGTGTTTTTTTCACTTAGCATAGTTGTTAATGGTGGTTAAAAACATCGTTAGGAAACCCAAATGACAAAGTTGTATTTAGTCATATTTATTTATTTATTTGTATCACACTACAGATATGAAACATTACATGATAAGTAACATGATTAAGGTCATAAATTCTAGTAACAATATCCTTATATCTAACAAAAATGAAATAACAACTTAGGAAATAAAGTAATAATATTGAGGGTTTAAATTTTATAACTTTACTTTTATATAATTTAATTCTTTTTGTTCATGAAAACCTCATTTGGGGACTATTACTAATAAATAAAGAATAAATAAAGGAAAGGAATTAGTAATAATTCGGAGGTAGGAAACGCAAACACTACTTAAACGTGTAAAAGAAATAAAGGATAGAAGTATTTCGCACTGGGAGCCAACTGACACGGTAGCTCAGTTGGCAGAGCGTCGGGGCGTTTACCCGAGGTCGCGGGTTCGATCCCCGCCTGTGTCGAAATTTTTCTTTCCTTCATTTATTCTTTATTTTTACTTTTATATGTTTAGATTGGAAATACATTTCTCATTTCTTATTTGTGATCTAAAACCCACGTCTCATATGTATGAATGGATCATGCTGAGCTCTTAGGCTTTTACAAGTGGGCAAATTAAAAGTGTTACGCGAGCGTACAAAAAAGGTGGGTGATAGGCCTGCCCCCCATCAATAATCACTGTTTTCAAGCCAAACGTGAGGCCTATCTCCGTTTTGTACGAATACACTCTGTCACGTGACAAAGTACAACTTAGCTATGTAGATTTCCTCACGATGTTTCCCTCACCGTTAACAATCATAATAAATTAACCACACATATGATTTCAGAAATGACCGACCCGGGATTTGAACTCTCTTCGTCTGCACGATAACCGATGTTCTTCCCAATGAGCTATCTCGGTGGCTCATAAATAGTACCTTACTTTATTGGAGGGATAAGTAGAGAAACTTAATTCACAGTTACAGGTAGTATTTGCCGTGTAGTGCCGGCTTAGAATGCCGCTATCCCTTTCTACCCACGGGTGTCGTAAGAGGCGACTAAGGGTATTGGGTTTTTTTTTTGGATTTTTGGGCGATGCGGTTGGAGACCCATCACCAAAAACCTTTATTTTTACCATCTTTTCCCCACTCAACTTCCAAAAGTGGCTGAGGAATTTATGATTCCTCAGTTCTAGCTACCCCTTCTAGGGAAATATAGCCGTGAGTATATGTATGTATGTTACTATTGCTTGATAACCTTGGTAGCTTTTTAAGACAAAGAGTAAATGAAAAGAGGCTTGGGTTCCAAACACTCGATTGAGCTTACAGCTCTGAGCTTTTTTTCAAAGTCGTTAATGGTCTGGAAAAATAGCATGAGAAGGCTGCGTTTATAAGTCATATGATCGTAAGTAAACAACTGAAAGGGGTGATAGTTTTACTATTATAACATACATACATACTTACACTCACGGCTTTATTTCCCTAGAAGGGGTAACCAGAGCTAAGGAATTATAAATTCCTCAGCCACTTTTGGAAGTTGAGTGGGGAAAAGATGGTAAGAATAAAGGTTTTTGGTGATGGGTGTCCAACCGCATCGCCCAAAAATCCAATAAAAATCCCCAATACCCTTAGTCGCCTCTTACGACATCCGTGGGTAGAAAGGGGTAGCGACATTCTTAGCCGGGACTACATGGCAATTATAACTTTGGTACTAAGTTAAGATACTTATTCTACAGAACATCATACGCCATTTTGGACAACTGTTTTTTCAGAGTGCCTGCGATTTGTTTGCACAGTGCAATCACATGAAAGGAGGTTGGCCTATCGCCATTTTTATAAACACACTGCCATGGCTAAGTACAACACTATAGTGGCATACATTGCACAAGTGGCTATTCAGGCAAAAAGTGGTTGATCTGGACTCAAAATATTTCTTGAATTTTCAGAAGAGCTACACATAAAAACTTACCCCATTTCCAAGATTTTCACCAGAAAACATAACTTCAACGTCATTTAAATTTTCGAAATGAGTTCCATTGTGATCTCCTATGCTCTCCCATAAATCATCATCAGGGAAATTCACGGTAGAATTTTCGTACTCAAACGTTGGCAACACTTCGTACCAAGTTGTGTTGTTTGCATCAGTTATGGTAGATTTTGGTTTCGCTGTGGTAGTTTTTAGGAACTTATGGTAGTATTTCGGATCAGCTGGGTGTTGCGTTTCGTTGCTGTTGTTTTTATTAATTGTTGTTTTTGGTCCAGATGTTGTTTTCGGTGGCTCTGAGGTTGTGCTGAAAATAAATATGCATGATTTTTCATTGCGAGTAATATTTATGAGAAATCCTCAGAGACTCAAGTGTTCACGCTGTCCTCGGAAGGGGTGGCAGAGATACTAATATCCCTGAACATCCAGTGACATTGTCACTTGGTATTCAGAGTACCCACGTTTTGTTTGGACAGTGAATTCACGTGATAGGGGACAGTCTTTTGGCAGTTTTTGTGCGAATACACTGTCACATGACTAAGGAAAAACTTTCCTAACTAAATTTTTCCTCACCATTAACAACCATGATATGATAAATAAACCACACATATAACTTTATAACAGACAATTTGGTGTAGTCCCAACTCGGAATTTGAACCCTTACCTTATGCACGATAAGCGGCCCAACTGAGCCATATAAGAAAATTACTATAAATTGTAATATATACTACACGATCCTACGAGTATCAAGTTCCATATTCAAGTAAACAGTGAATTATTACATAATTTACATTATTTACACAGCTTCAGAAATAAATGGCTTTTGGGTTATGGTTGCATACCTTACATACTGACACAGACAGACAGACAAACGGTCATACGAATCCAAAGGGTGCCTTGAGAACTGTTTAATCTGTTACTGAAATTTGTCGTGTAGTGTCGGCTTAGAATAACACTACCCCATTTCTACCCGTGGGTGATCGTAAGAGGCGACTAAGGGGCTTCTTAAGTGATTTTTGGGCGATGTGGTTGGAGACCCGTCACCAAAAAAAATTATTTATTATTACCATCTTTTCCCCACTCAACTTCCAAAGGTGGCTGAGGAATTTCTCATTCCAAAGCTCTGGCTACCCACTTGAGGGATTTATAGCCGTGAGTATATGTATGTATGTAAATTTGTTGATTACGATACGAATAGATACATAAACCCACGGCCGTAAATCCCAAAAAGGGGTAGTCATATCTTTGAGGGTGGATACTCCTCAGCCACATTTGGAAGTTGATAGGTGACAAGATGTTAGAAATAAATTCTCGTTGGTGATGGGTCTCCGTCAACACCACTTAAAAAAGCCCCATACTCTTAGTCGCCTCTCACGACACCCGTGGGTAGAAAGGGGTAGTGATATTCTAAGCCGGCACAACACATTATTATTATTTTCTTTAATATTTTATTTATATCTCTGCCCTTTATCATGTGAAACGCTATGGTTTATTCAGTAGTAGAAGTACATCTGCCACCTAAGGCCACAAACCTCATAGCTGAAGGCATTTCCTTATCTTCCTTCTTGATGATGCAGCCAGAGAACTCGGTATCTGGGTACCAGTGGGACAGCTTTATTATTTGGTTCTGTCCAACTTTGTTAAGCACTTTTTCGCGTTCTTTGCATGTCTGAAAACATATTTTTGTTTTTTGGTACATACATACTCACTGTTGGGGAACAAGATAAAAAAACACACATGCATTCAGACTGTAAATTCCAAAAGCGTAGACATTAGTTCAGAATTACTATTTTAAGCATTTGCCGATCTAGTTAATAGTACATACAGAAACAGTCTACAGGGCTGTGATCTCAGCGTTGATTCCCGCGGGTAAGCTCACAAATGCAGTTTACGAGACGTTACAGTTTGTTTAGGATACATTCATTCATATAGTTACGGATATAGATGCCAAAAAGAGGTAGCCAGAGCTTCGAAATTGCAATTTTCTTAGCCTCTGTAGGAATATTAGTGGGAAAAGGATAGTTTGTGATGGATTTTCAGCCTTATCGACACAACTCAACTCAAAAACTCAAACATTCACGCTGTAGGGGGTAATACTTCTGAACATCACGTGAATTCGTCAGCTGGTGTTCAGAGTACCCACGTTTGCTTGGACAGTGTACTGACGTGATAGGGGGCAGGCCTATTGGCGTTTTGTACAAATACTCTGTAACATGACTAAGTACAAATCAACCATGTGGTTTTCTTCACGTAGTTTTCCCTCACAACATTAAGAATCAACCACACACATGTTTTTAGAAAACGACAAATTGGTGTAGGCCCAACCTGGGGTTTGAACCCTTATCGTCTGCACGATAAGCTGTGTATACCTTCTGAGGTATCACGGTAACATAAAAATAAAATAAAGAAAACATTTGTTTCAAAGTTAAAATATTCAATAAACAACCGTGATAGCCCAGTGGGTAGAACACTCGGTTATCGTGCAAACGACTAGTGTTCAAATCATGGGTCGGGCCTATACCAATTTGTCTTTTCTAAAGATACATGTGTGGTTAATTTATCATGGTTGTTAAAGGTGAGGGAAAACACCGTGAGGAAAACCCACATGGCTGAGTTGTACTTAGTCATGTGACAGTGTATTCGTACAAAACGGCGATAGGCCTGCCCCTTATCACGTGAGTACACTGTCCATGCAAAACGTGGGTACTCTGAACACCAGGTGACAAAGTCACGTGATGTTCAGAAGTATTAGTACCTCTGCCAACCCCTTCGGGGATATGCGGCGTTAACGTTTATTTTATGTTATTTTATGTTATGTTAAAATATTCGTGGCATTAAGCCTTACCTTTTCGCTGTGGTAAACCGACGGCCATTGACTCTCATCATCATAATACAGCAGAAGATTAGGCACTCCCATATCCTTGTCAAACTCGATGAGGTATTCGAACTGCCCTTCGTATGATAGGAAACAGAAACGTTCTAGAAACGCCCATTTCTGGAAAGAAAAATTGGAAACAATATATATGTACCAGCGGATATGTGAAGATGGACTGACGATATATAGAGCCAATGTGGATGGTATTATTAAATTCAGATTCAAATTCAAATTGTTTATTAGCCTACATGTGTACATAGGTTGTTACATAATTATACAAGACACAACATGAAACCCTGCAAGGGCACTGCAAAAAATATAAAACTAAAAACTTATATCTGTGGAGGAAAAGGGAAGATCTTCCGCCAGGCGGTGGTATGCCTGGGGACCGCGGTCCAACTGTATTAAGTTGGAACTTGTATATATAGTAAATGTTTTAGAAACTTCGATTGCGCGATGTACGATTTGTATGGCGAGTCTTGATGACGAGTGTGACGTATATTGCTTCGTTACGTGTTGCTGTGGAATGTGATTCTTCTTGCACTGTCAGCGTTTCTATGTAGTGCGCGTCATTGTGTACTGTCAGCGCGTCGCTACATTACTCCCCCTCCAACAGGAAATTTTGACTCCATATCTTCGTGCCAGTGTGTGTATGCTCGACGGCCATGTGTGCCGGAACCTCAATGCTGACTCCAACAGCCACGGTGTGGGTGCCCCGTTGCGTGTCCCATTGCTGCCGTGCTGCGAGTCGTGTCTCTTGAGCCGTGGATTCGAAGCGCTTTGTCTGCAGTCCTTTGATATCCTTTTTGCTGCTCGTACTTGTCTGGCCAATCCAAATGACTCCTTGTGCTTAGAAGGACGCCATCGTGTTCTGTAGTCGGGGTCACCAATGTGGAGGAAAAGGGAAGATCTTCCGCCAGGCGGTGGTATGCCTGGGGACCGCGGTCCAACTGTATTAAGTTGGAACTTGTATATATAGTAAATGTTTTAGAAACTTCGATTGCGCGATGTACGATTTGTATGGCGAGTCTTGATGACGAGTGTGACGTATATTGCTTCGTTACGTGTTGCTGTGGAATGTGATTCTTCTTGCACTGTCAGCGTTTCTATGTAGTGCGCGTCATTGTGTACTGTCAGCGCGTCGCTACATATCTAACATCTTAAACCTAATTCATAAAATATTTAATATCTTAAGACCTAAACAACATTTTTATAAAATCTTATGTAACAATTAGAAGAGGACGGATGCGTAAGACGTTTAAAAAAACAAATTGGAAACGTCACTACGAAGGCCAAAGTCTTTAGTGAAAAGAATAAAAGAACATGTATAAGAAGAATGATGAATGTGACAGAAGATCCAGGCAAAGGGTCTAGCAGGCTAAGGGAACAAGATTGGCCCCCAAAGCCGATCTGGCTGAATCTCAAAAAGAGCTACTAAAGACATGTACAAGAGTGATTTTTTTGGTGGGTGTACCTCCGCGGCAAATGTCAAAAAAATGCACTAAAAAAAATAAACTATGATTTTTTGACTGAAGTACTATTGTTAGGCCCCCCATAAAAACATGCGATTAAAAGTTCATTTTATTCTCGTTTATCGTGATTTGGTTTGGTTGTTCTAGCTTGCGTAGTTTATCTAAAATATAAGTTTAAAAAATACCTTAATGATTTGGTAAATGTCAAATATCTCCAAAACAAAAGAAGATCGAGGGCTAATTTTTGTCACACAGTAACCGTGGCTGAAACCGGTGCACCACCATAAAAATCAGCCAGATCGGCTTCGGGGGCCAATCTTGTTCCCTTAGCCTGCTAGACCCTTTCTCTATTTGCCTTAGATCATACAAAGTGACGATCTATAGTTTCTGCCTACCCCAATATGAACAACAGTCGTGAGTAAATAAGTAAGGACTTGTTATAGGTCGGTGAAAGTGGGCAGCACAGGATCGGTCGTAGTGGATATCTTTTGGAGTGGCCTATGTCCAGCAGTGTTCACACGGGTATAATTAGTATTTAAAAATATGTCTGAGTTTCTTCTCAATACATCAGCTACTGAAAGTCCCGTCAAAATCAATTCAGCAGTTTTAGAGATTAGCTAGAACAAACAGAGTCTGTTTCATGTAGGTAATCTATAATCATCTAAACTTAGATAAAACAATGACAGTACTTGTACTGTCATTCATTTCACACATTCATTCTTTTTATGCGCTTAATTTATCTGATCATTCAGTTTTATTTTTTTACAATCAGCTTGTTTCACACCGCACCGTTCATGTATATTTAAACAGATCTTTTAAAGGGCCTCATATCAACGACAGTCACTCTGCACTTTGGCCTGGTCATTTTGAGTAGGTTCTTACTACAAACATACAACGTATACATGCGAGTACATTTACTCACGCCATTGGTTTCCATTGGGGTAGGCAGATACTGTAGGTCGCGACGCAGTTTTCGTAGGCCGAAAAGGATGGACTCAACTTTAGTTTTCTTCTGACTATCTTATATTAGGTCGCCGAAAGCCGTGAATGAGAGAAGCACATGACTGGTTGTTGTGGAGATCTTTAAGGAAGCCTTTGTCCAACGATTGACGTTCATTGATAAATCATTCATAATCACGGTTGTTTTATCCTAAAACGGGTTGGCCAGAGCATTAGCATTAGAAATTTGTCAACTGTCTGCAACAAGTCCCTAAACACTAATTGTGTACCGTATTTGCGGAAAGAAATGGGTAAGTGCTATTCTTTGCCGAGACTACAAAGGTACAAACATAAACCATAGTAAATTTTACTCAAAATCTTACCTCTTTTGTATCTATGTGACCCTCAGTCCACTTCCCAAAGGCGGTGTAGGATACAAAGAATATCGATGCAAACAATCCTGTTACTAGCATAATTATCGATTAAACCAATTTTCTTCCCCTCACTAATTGCACGCGGTTGGAAATATCTGAAATTAAAGAGAATTTTGACGCCCATTTTTTTAAGTTAGGGATTTATCCTCAAAAATATACATTCTGAATGCAGGTTTGGGATATTTTTTTGTTTAAATGCACAATTGTTATAAATAGCTAAAACTTAACAGTTTTGATACAGAAAAAATATACTCACGGCTGTACATTTCAAAATGGGGTAGCTCTAGCTTCAAAATTAGAATTCTTTAGCCACGTTTGGAAGTTATAAGGTAAAACTATGGTAAACTAAATGGTGGTTAGTGATGGGTTCCAAACTAGGATGTCCAACAATCACTTTAAAAGCCTCAAACGCCTAAGTCGCCTTTAACAATAACCGCGTCATGAGATAGGTGCTATTCTACGCCGATATTACACAGATAAAATTTATCTGTGAAGTTAGAGTAAATTTTTACATTATTTTATAATGGATCTTAAGATAAACCTCAGAATCGGATCGAAATATCACTACCGTGGATTAAATAAATTGATAGGGGTTGCTTGACAGACGTACAAACGGGTCGGAAACCCAACACCAACGACCCTTAACTTCACCATCACCACCGTTTTAAACTTCTACCCTTTCTGTAATTATCTTCGTAAGTATTTGTAGTTCGACAATTAAAAGTTTTTCATCTATTTTTAATTGAGTTAGACAAAAACACAAAATAAGGTTTACTTTAAGTACTTTAAACAGGTTTTTTAACTAGACCACACGGTATTTAGAGGTTATTATTAAAGTGAAATCGACATAAAAAAAAATCAAGTCGCTTTAAAAAATTGTATTGATTGAAAATTCAATTGTTCATTTTCTAATTTTAGTATCTTAAATTTCTATATAAAAATACTTTATTAAAGAAATTTACTCATCTCACCTAAAAGCTTTTAACTCTCCAATTTATTGGCACAAATTTGAATATTTTTAGATTTGTAACAATTTTTATTTAGCGTTTTTTGGTAACTTAACTTTAAAACAAGTCACAGTCTATTGAGGTTTAAATAAACAACTGGTGTTGTGCTATATTGTTACCATGGTGATAATTTATTGACTATGTATAGTTATTACTGTAGATGTTTATCAACAGCCTTGATAACTTATATAAATATATTCACGCATTAAGTTCCTATTGGGGTAGGCAGAGACATCAGTCGTCTATTTGAATTTATACTGTAACATTAATGCTTATTGCTAATAATCACTATAATGTACTTCAGTGAATACAAATACGTACTTTGTATTAATTTTTCTTAAATTGACTTGTGAAAATTGCCGTGTAGTGCAGGTTTTGAATGTCACTACTCCTTTCTGCCCACGGGTGTAGTAAGAGGTGACTAAGGGTATAGAGCTTTTTAAGTGGGGTTTGAACGATGCGGTTGTGCGAAGTAAGTTTGTGAAAAAATAATGTACTAAAAGCAAAACAATAAGTGTTTGAATAAAGAAAAGTACAGCACGGGTAAAAAGTTTTCACAAGTCATACATACATACATATACTCACGGCCATAAATCCCAAAAAGGGGTGGCCAGAGATTTATACCCGTTAATATAATGCCAATTTGTAAATATGATTAGTTAGAAATTTAATTTGTGAGCTGCGTGCTTTTTGCCAATTGGCCGCTGATTATATTAATGGCACGTTTAAAAAAAAATGTACACCCCCATGAAAATGATAGCCAAAAACTAAACTATGATATCAATTGTTAGTTTTGGACTTGAAATTGTATGAGATCAGTGATATCATTTTCAAATTTGCTTGCATGAATTGTGTTATATTCTATATTGTATGCTGTAGGGTTATTTATTTGGGTGTCACAAATATAGGACTGACTGAAAACCAGTGTTATGAGGTAAAACTCATAACGAAATACTGAGTCAGAATCCTATTCGTTGCTGTGCATAGTTTTTAATTTATGTTTTTTTTATGTTTTGAGATTTTAAATTTTATTTTTTATTGTATTCTTCTAACATGTTTTATGTTTTTAATTTAGTACTAATTTAATTTGCAGCAGCGAATAATCATTTTCTTTTCTTTTCTTTTCTTTTTTAAAATATTCTCTGGGAGTTATAGTTTATGAAAATAGTTGAATCCACTTTATAGAGCTTTGTTCCTCAGTTTGGTGACGTGTGATGACAACAAGTCTAATATTTTCTTCTAGCATTAAATTTTGGGAATTGTATTGCTTATTTTTTTTTATATTTAGTTGAGAGTATTACCTTTAATATAACATAACATCATTTAAGGAAAGAGTAATATTACGGCCTAAATAAAATACATTTTTACCAAAATATTGGTGGGACCATCACCAAACTGACACGGCTGATAAAATTAAGGTAGGGTTCCATGTTAGTAAAATAAAATCACATTTCTGTGAATCGCACAAGTTTTTTGACTAAGAGAATACATACATATACTCGCGGACATAAACCCCTAGAAGGGGTAGCTCTAGCTACTTGGCTCTAGCCAAGGAAAGAGAAATACCTCTGCCACTTTTAGAAGTTGAGTTGGGGAAAGATTCTTGAAATAAAGGCTATTGATGATGAGTCTCTCTGAACCGCGTCGCCCAAAATCCCTTAAAAATCCCCAATACACCCATGGATAGAATAAGGGTAGTACTATTCTAAGCCGACACTACACAGCAATATATACATTTAAAGAAATTACTTACATAAACCATATTTGATTACCAAACATATAATTTAATACAAAAATATAATAGAATATAAGAAAATAGTTTATCATTTGATAATTTTAAAAACCATACGTTATATTAATCTAAAAAGAAAAACTTAAAATAAGTATTCTGCATTCATGTAAGCTCATCTTAATGGCGTCAGTTTGGCCATTTGGCTTGTCAGTCTATACATGACGTCAGCAAACTGACCGTCACCTCTGTTCGACACAAATATATTTTTTTCACCTGAAGAAATCCCAGAATTGTTATATATTTTATTTGTTTTTGGAACCTTATGACCACCTTAATCAACTTGAATAATCCGTGAAACAGTATTTCGCCACCATTAGGAAGAAATAAGCATACCAAACTGACTTTCAAAAGTGACTTTTCGGTCAAAACACATCCAGCTCTTTGCAGACGTTTGACTACAATAGCACAAACAAAATGGCTTATGTCATAATGCACAGTTTTGAAATAGTGGTAAAAAATCTACTATTTGAGCCGTCACCAAACTGATTAGTCAGGATTTCGTAAATTCTGGGACCTTCCGAAGCAACGGATTATTAATAAATTAAAAAAAAACCTTCAAAAAATGATAATGTTTAATTTCATTTTGAAAAAATAAACGTTTTGTTTTTTTTAGTATTGTAGGAATAATAGAAAAGTTATGTCTAAATGAGGAAAAAATTGCATTAAAAATACATAAAACAGGGTACAACCTTTACATAAAAGTAAAATTTTGACACGTTTGTTTGTATCAAATTGGTGGGACACGCAAATACTTATGTCATCAGAGCGAAAATATATGTTTATTTACTACTGAATTACGTTACAATTATTTTATATTTATCGTAGTGTAAGTTTATTAAATAAGCTTCCATTTAAAAATACTTCTGCAATAAAATGTAGCTAAACATAATTTCCCAAAATCATCAAACTTTTGGGACAGTGCAAAAACAGGGGGTGTACATTTTTTTGAAACGTTTATAGCATTTTAAGTTCAAGTATTGTAGCTCTACCTCTGTCTGTCTTTACCTTGAATAGAGTTACAATAGTTTATTTAAATAGCGCTAGATGGCGTTGGTTTCATAGCATGAGAAAAGTAGTGATGTCATGTATGTTTCCATCCATTAGTTATGTTATGAAAAACTTTTGCTCTGAATTCCGAAAACTTTACAAACATAATACAATAAGAAATATATTGATGTAATGGCTATACATGATAAATATTCGTTAGTTAATGTTTGTTATTAAATGGTAGTGTTGTTCGCATAGGAATAAATTTTGATGTTTAAAAATATTGTTGGATGTAAACAAAGTGAAAGAGAATTGTCAGGCACGTACAAAGCGATCTGTGGTCCTTAACTACCCCAATGAGAATTAATTGCGTGAGTATATGTAATTGATAGTATGCTTTTATTGGAAACATTCGCATTCTTATATTTTTATACTATTATGATTAAATAATGACTAAAAATAACTTAAGTCAAGTAACTTTTACTCAAAAGTGCCTTCATTTTAAGTTTGTGCTATAAGTATACAGGAATGTATTTTAACAAACAATTTAATATATTAATTTAATTGAATATACAATTTAATATTTAATCATACAATTTAACTTACAAAACCTTTCGTTAAGAACGTAAAATTCATTCATAACATGAATTGCAACATGGCATAACGGAACGCAACACCACCCTAAAAAGAGGGTGAATTATGACTCACTCACCCCTATGCTATTATTCCGAGCCACCCCGATGTAACCCGAATCTACCCGAAGCGGCAATCACCAGGGTTAACGCTAAAAATAATATTTTTTAACAAAATAATTATATAACACAAACATATTTTAATACCAAATAGTTATATACCGACATAGTTAAATTGTGATAGTGTAGTGTTAATTTCGTGTGGAATTTGTGTTTGGAAGTGCCGCAGAAGTGAATACAACTCATATATCGATTTTCCTTGACGTTTTTGAAATGCGGGTTTTATATAGTTATTTTATAAAGAAACGTAAGTTCTTAGATAATTTAACTGAATAAATACATTCTTTTCAACAAAAATCTCTATGTATCTTCATAGTGGTTATAAGGTAGTTAAAATCTAAGTTTTATGATACTTGTGTGTGGGTTGAAATGAGTGCTTTATTTTTAGATACCTCTTGTGTTGTTACTGAGAAGGCTTAGCTGGGTTTCAAAGGCTTCAGAGGTAAATTAAGGTTTTGATTTATTTCGTCTTGTTTTGTATAGACGAATATTCTGATTTCGATATTTAATAATGACATGAGAATTAAAATAATGAATTTAGGAAAGAGATTGGCAGGATTTAATTATTAAAAAAATAAAACGTGTATATTAATTTTGACATTTACGTAAGTAATTAGTTGCCTTCCTAATTGATTACGCTATAAATAACACTATCACTTTCAATAATACAAGACAAGTAAATGCGAGTTACCCACAATTCCCTTATCAAACATTGTAAGATAATATATTGGATTGAATCAGGCGTTACTTTGCGGAAATCCATAGCAATTAGATAGCATACTTAGATAATAGAAAAAATACATAATTATACTCACGGCTACGTATCCCAATAAAAGTAGCCAGAGCTACAGAATTAGTAATACACTAACCAGTTTTCGAAGTCAGATTATAATATTGGTATATAACGCAAATTGATTTTCCAACCGTTATGGGTCTCCTCCTACGACACCCACGTATAGAAATGGGTTGGTGTTTTTCTGAGCCAAATAAATTCAAGTTCAGTATAGCATTACCGTAATAAAAAAAAGTTTTTCAAAAATAGATTTATAAAGCCAATGTTTACAGTAATATCAGTAGAGGACGACCACGGGTGATACCTTTACGGAGCCACTTAGTCTTTTGGAAGTATAGCTAGTTATTAATAAAAAACTATTAGCGAAGCCAATACTACACGGCTAAGATAAAAGTCGCACTATTAACAATAGTCACATGCAAAAGTGTAAATTTAGTCATTTCGGCTTTCTGAACTTGCTAAATCTGACAAAACCTCCTTTATTTATTACGATAATCAAGAAACTAGCAATGACTACTTATACTCACGGCTACAATTTCAAAAAAGGATAGTCAAAACTTAGGCAGACTTTGAAGTGCATAAGGTTAACATACATACATACATATACTCACGCCATTAATTCCCATTGGGGTAGGCAGAGACTATCGATCGCCACTTCGTACGATCCTGACAAACCTCTCTAGCTTCGTTTACATCCATCAATCTTTTCATACATGCTCTTTTATTCTTCATACTTCGGACGCCAGCCTTTTTGAGCACACTCTCAATTTGGTCCAAGTGTGTTCTCCGTGGTCGTCCTCTACTAACATTACCATCCACAGTAGCTCTATAGATCCCTTTTACCAATTTTTTTACCTTTTACCATTCTGCATAAGGTTAAATATGGATAAATAAAGGTTATCGTTGAAAGTGGTCAAAGTGTATTCCACCAATCTCTTGAAACCTAAATCCCCTTAGTCGCCTTGTCGATATTCACGGTAACATATAAGGTTTTGCTATTTTCAGACGACACTACAATGCATGAAAGTTCTATTTCATTCCATTCAAGTATTATATTTTTTAAATAAATATATCTCTCATAAAATGGAAGATATACTAGACTTAGACTAATTTAATATCAGTATTTCATTTTCCACTTAGACTAGGTAAAAATTTGCGTCAAAAAGTCACGAGACAAAAAACGGTTATAAATCCCTAGATGGTGTAGCCAGAGCTATCAGCCACTTTTGGTAAGTTTAGTGGGAAAAAGATGGTAAAATAAAGGTTGTTGGTGATGGGTCTCCAACCTCATCGCCCAAAAATCCCTTAAAAGCCCCAATACCGTTAAATGAGGTAGTGCTATTCTAAGCCGACACTACACAGCACTCACTCATACGACTCATGTGTCCTAAAATCAACGATAATCTTGAATCAGGTAGTCGATAGTATCAACTCAGGAAAAAACATTAACAATCTTGTGTATACCTACGGCATCACCTGATTGTTCGCAACATACGTTATGTGCTGAAGAGTTTTTAATTGTGAACCTCTGACTACCCCTTTTTGGGATTTATGGCCGTGAGTATATGTATGTATGTACCTTTATAGCCCAGTGGGTAGAACACTCGGTTATCGTGCAAACGACTAGTGTTCAAATCCTGGGTCGGGCCTACACCAATTTGTCTTTTCTAAAGACATATGTGTGGTTAATTTATCATGGTTGTTAACGGTGAGGGAAAACATCGTGAGGAAACCAACCCACTTAGTCATGTGACAGTGTATTCGTACAAAACGGCGATAGGCCTGCCCCCTATCACGTGAGTACACTGTCCATGCAAAACGTGGGTACTCTGAACACCAGGTGACAAAGTCACGTGATGTTCAGAAGTATTAGTACCTCTGCCAACCCCTTCGGGGATATTCGGTGTGAACGTTTATGTTATGTTATGTTATGTACCTTTATACAGTACTAAGTAGGGCTTGTTAAGCCTTTCCCAGCTACAATTACATTTATTAGTCACGTTATCGTCGTTAATGTTTTCCCACCCGCACTAGGTCAGTTTTGTGGACAACAACCAAATTACACTATTCAGGGTAGCTTTTTCAACCCCTCTGTGGATGTTTTTTATTTCAGTGGTACCTTTTTGTAGGGAATTAAGCCAAAAGTGTTCACGATTACATGAGTAACTAGGAAAATACGTAACGATAAGGTTAGGTCGGAACAACACTCAGTGGTTTTGAATAGTTGACTTGGTACGTGAATTGATGACTTTGGGTAAAGTAAGGGTAATACAGAATATATAGAATTGTAGGTTTTATATGTACTGCGAAAAAGTCTCATAATATTTAAAATACTTTATTTTTTTTACATACATATACTCACGGCTATAAATCCCTTAACGGGATAGCCAGAGCTTTGGAATGAGAAATTCCTCAGCCACTTTTGGAAGTTGATTGGGGAAAAGATGGTAATAATAAATAAATGTTTTTGGTGACGGGTCTCCAACCACATCGCCCAAAAATCACGTTCTATTCAACCCAGTAGAATCGATATAATTTACGGGTACATGTAATATATACCTGTGTACTTTCGATTTGGAATAGCACTCACCTTTTTCTTCCTGCGGCTGCCATAAGAGGCGTTAAGGGAATTAGGATTTTTAAGTGATTGTAGGGCAATACGGTTGGAGACCTATCACTAAAAACCTATACAATCCTTTCCCCACTCATCTTCCAAAAGTAGGTGAAGAATTTCTTGTTGTAAACCTCTGACTACCCCTTTTTCCTTTTAGTAAGCAATGGTACTTTTGAATATCATA
Source organism: Bedellia somnulentella (assembly GCA_963576735.1). NCBI lineage: Eukaryota > Metazoa > Arthropoda > Insecta > Lepidoptera > Bedelliidae > Bedellia > Bedellia somnulentella. Next base: position 5,910,877 of record OY755199.1, read on the forward strand.
TGTCATTTTTGTCACCTACTGTTCAGCGTACCCAAATTTTTGGTTGGACAGTGCATCCACGTTAATAAGCTTATAAGGAACTACCTATGAAAACACGGTCACTTGTTTATGTACAATTAAGCCGAGTGGCTTTCCTCATAATGTTTTCCCTCAACGTTAACAACGAAATAAATTAACCACACATATGGCGTGGGAAAATGCTTAACTCATGTTTGCACTAACCACTTACACAGAAGCGATGGTGTACCGACGACGCTATCAAAGTTATTCAATTAAAAAAAAAATTGATCACACTAAGAAAAACTAGAGTAAGCAAAGATATTTTGTAACAATATATCCCTCATGGTTGTTAACGGTGAGGGAAAACATCGCGAGGAAACCCACATGGCTGAGTTGTACTTAGTCATGTGCCAGTGTATTCGTACAAAACGGCGATAGGCCTGCCCCTATCACGTGAGTACACTGTCCATGCAAAACGTGGGTACTCTGAACACCAGGTGACAAAGTCACGTGATGTTCAGAAGTATTAGTACCTCTGCCAACACCTTCGGAGATATTCGGCGTGAACGTTTATGTTTATGTATATCCCATATCTTAATAAACCGTACCATACCGTAAGATTAAAGAATCAATACCATAAAATAAATTAAAAATACTGATCGGTCTAGCCTTTCCTTGAACTCAGAAACACATTACATAAAACCTATTCATATGACATCGTAACAGCGACCCTTAGTTTCAGGAAAAAACGCCTTTACACCTAATTTATTTATGAAAATGTCTTGTCGGACCAACGCCAACTTGTAAAAGCGAAAAGTAAATCCTACATTATTCGCCAAAGTAAATTATATAACATAATGTATGCTATATAATATAACCATGTCTGTGCATAAATGAAAGTTGGAAAGTAAGGAGGCTAGGTTTTAAGTGGCTTCTAGATTTCGGGTTTGATCTCCGCTGAAGGCCATACACTATTGATGAATAATAATAAATAAATATGTATATCCGTTCGGGGCCACTCAGACACCGAGTATTAGACTATTATAGCTTTATTTACCACATTACCCTTTTTCCTAGTAAATAAACTTTCCAGATATACATACTTCTTTGCTGGTTCCACTTTCTTACCATCAATTTAATTATCGTATTTTGTGTCATTTTCTTCTCTTTCAAAAAACGTGGTGTTGGTTTTATCCACATTCATTCAATTTATAATTTGTATGGATTAATACAATTTGGGACGATTTTGCAGACTTGAATCATCTGATTACCCTAAAAGTTTGATGATTCTTTGCTTCAGATGCCATTTAAAGCCATGAAGGCCGGCTACTATTGGAATAGTTATCGTAAGTTTGCGTCCTGCACTAGGCCAGCGTAGTAAAAAACAGTTTATTCAGGATAATCCCGAGCCTCTGTATGGGGTCATAAAAGTAATTAACGCACAATATTGGTGTTAATTATACATACATAAATACATATACTAACGGCTATGAATCCCTTGAAGGGGTAGCCAGAGCTAGGGAATCAGAAATTCCTCCACTTTTGGAAGTTGCGTGGGGAAAAGATGGTGGAATCTCAAAAAGGGTTGCCTCTAGCTTTGGAGATTGTGATTTGGAAATTCCTAAGTGATCACGAAAGAAAAATGGGGAGAAGATTGAAAATTGCCCAACAATTACTTCAAAAACCCCAAAACTTTAAGTATTTTTTTATGAAACCCGCGAGCGGAAATAGTATAGTGCGATTCGGAGTCGACAAAACACAGCTTATTTTAATTATGATTATTTTTTTTCATCAACAGATGCCTAAAAAACACAATATTGAACCATAGAAAACCGTATTTCAAAAATGTTCCGAAAGCATCCGAAGCTAAAATGTTTTCGCACAAAAGATATATGATTGACGGAGTTTCTATCTACACCCAGACGAGTTAAGGCGTGAATATGGACAGTGGGACTACTAATACGGCCCAGGAGGCCTATCAATATGTAGGCCCTTTTCGATTGGAAAAGACCTTAGGGAAAGGGCAGACGGGTAAGTATTTATTCAATTTTCAGTCTTGTGGTGGTGAGTTAGAGTTTATTTTCAAGTTTCAGGTTATATGCAACCTTTTTGAGTCGTTGGATTAGTTTTAAGCAACTTTTGCCGTTGAGGGAGGGTTGTGTAATTTTGGGTTTAGGTTATGGTAGATTTTAATTTTATCTTAATATTTTTTTTGAAAAGACAGTTTATTCTAATAATTATATAAATAATAAGTCACATTCATTTTCACAATCGTTTTAAGGAAGATTTGGTGAAGTTTTATTGAAAATTACCAGAGCTACAAAAAATAACATAAGATTGGATCACAGGAAGTGTATCTACTTAGCACATACATTTATATATATTCAAACAAACTGATTGATATATGCTTTAACACCAACCTGCTACTCTTTCACTTTCGTGAACATACTTGAAGCCTAAGTAATGTTAATATATTAAACAACTAAACTTTAAAATATTACTTAGACAAGAAAGTTATTGAACAAAAACAGGTTTAATATTTAATACGATAATAAAAAATTTCGCGTTCCGAAAATCCATAGAGGTGTGAACCCGTATCATGCATTCATTCCCACAAGGTTTGAACTAAAAGGAACCTAATCCATTAGTGATAAAAAAATACATAATAGGCAATGACTACCTCAACCAACCATCAATGCTGGACTTATGCCTCCCCAAAGATTTTTACAACGACCAGTCCTGTGCTGCCCTCACCCATCGGCTTCTCGTGAACTTGACCAAGTCGTCGTTCTATCTTGTGGGAGGTCGGTCTACCCACAGCATTATGTACCGCCATTATTAATTCCGTGGAGGAATTGTATCTCTTCTTGACCCTAATGTTTACTTATGTCGCGCTCGCACAAAAGAAAGATTCAGTTATTGCGAATTTTCTTCATAGTTATAAATGACGAATCCAACGAATGATTACATGGACTCGTAAATGGCATAATTCAAATTATTTTTAATAAGCATAGTTTAACATTTGAAGCAGTGAGCGCGACATGCTATTTTTAATAAGCGGTTAAAACACAAACTTAATTATTATTGTCCGGTTGAAGAGCAAATCTCCTGCCCATTTAACGACTCAAGTGGTCATGATGTCTATTGGCTGATGATGGTGATGATAAAGAGCTACTTATAAGCATTATTATTTTATTATTTCAGGTTTAGTGAAATTGGGTGTCCATTGCGTCACAGGCAAGAAGGTGGCCGTGAAAATAATTAATAGAGAAAAACTTAGCGAATCTGTTCTAATGAAGGTAAGCAGTTTTTAATATATTTTTTATACTTATACTCATGATTAAAAATCGAAGAACACGTTACACTATTCGGTGATAGGCCTATCCCTTTACACGCGAGTTCACTCTCCAAGCAAAAGTTGGGTCCTAAAACAGCATAGCTCGTACGAGCGGCCTTTTGACTAGATATCGCGTGGTAAAAAACAGCCATCTCTTACGCACTTACTTAATATCCTATACTGTCATCTCATTCTAAACGATATCGTGTTGATAAAATAACACTCGTACTAGACCTAGATGAAAAAGATATCTCAGCCCGGCTAGTGCGAGCGGTGTTTAAACTAGTTATCGCGTGGGATAAAGCAGCCATCTCTTGCGCACCTACTTAGTATCGTATACTGCCATCTCGTTCTAACCGTTATCGTGTCGATAAAATAGCGCTCGTGCTTGCTCAGCTACTCCTTCAGAGATATGAGGCGTACAAGGTGTGTTTTGAGTTCAAGTAAGTAATATGTATTTTTTTTTATTGCAGGTGGAAAGAGAAATAGCCATAATGAAGTTAATAGAACACCCTCACGTCCTGGGACTCTCTGATGTGTATGAGAATAAGAAATATTTGTGAGTATTATTTATGAAATTGTATTGATAAATATGTATGTCTAATAACCCAGATAATATTGATCATAATCTTGGCAAATCTATCACGCATACATACATACATATACACAACACACGACTGTGAATTAAACAAAAGGGTAGCCAAATATTCATAATTATAAATTGTTCAGCTACTTTTGGAAGTCGAGTGCAGAATTATTTTATAATAAAGGATGGTTGGTCAGGGTCTTCAGCCACATTGACAAATTAAAACTTAAAAAATAAAGCTTAAAAAACTAAAAAAACACGCTTTTAAAGTCATTCTAACTAAGAAGTGAACAATAATCCTTATTAATAAGCTGAAAATGTTTATGAACTAAAAATACTAGGATTATTGTAATAAAGCGTGGAGCGCTCTGTGCCAAATTTTTCGTCTATTGAGCAACCTACTTGGGGTTATATACGATTTTTATGATCTTTTCCCCTACTAACTTCAAAAGGTGGCTGAGGAATTGTCGATTCTGGGACTCTGGCTACCCCTTTTTGTAAATTAAATTGGAGACTATATATATGTATGTTACTAGAAAAAAAATGATTAATATATACCTACATTATTAATAAATCTAAATTCCAGATACCTAGTCCTAGAGCACGTGAGCGGCGGCGAGCTGTTCGACTACCTCGTTAAGAAAGGCCGGCTCACCCCGAAGGAGGCGAGGCGGTTCTTCAGACAGATTATTTCTGCTTTGGATTTCTGTCATAGCCATTCTATTTGGTAAGGAATCTTGTGTTACAGAAATGTACCGATGAGTTTAGGGTAGGTAAAGACGACCGTCAATATGTGCGCACTAGATAAACGAAGCACTTCGTATATATTCACACTTGTTCGGACGCCTTCGTTTGTAAGCATATTCTCTATTTGCACTAGACAAAATAGCGGGGGATCATCTTGTAAAATTTCCATCTCCATATCAACCATCGAGTGCCTCACATTCTCTCTACAAATAAATTTTAAAATACAAGTTAACACCAAAAACCTAGTCAAATCTTCCATTTTTATATTAACCATCTTGATCGGTAACATTTCGAACATTCGAATATTTTAAATCCGAAATTCAACATTTAGAAAACGGTTCACAGAATTTACGTATCAGAGATGCTTTATTTTCCACAAATTCAATAGTACATAAAATACATTTTCCAGAAGTATCATTACCCAAAAACTAAAACCAGATTCATAAAATGAATTTTTCACTTTTACCACTTATATATTTTACTATAGTTTCATTATTCCAAAGGTTTAAAAGACCGAAGTAACTTATAACCTTCTTGCGCTCATATAAAATCACTGACAAACCATCTAAACTTATAAAATAAAATCTTCTCAATTATACCTGTATGTAACTGTGTATTCTTTGTAGTAATTTACTTTTCGTTCCAGCCACCGCGACCTAAAACCGGAGAACCTGCTGCTGGACGAGCGGAACAACATCAAGATCGCGGACTTCGGCATGGCGTCTCTCCAGCCGGCGGGCTCCATGCTCGAGACATCCTGCGGGAGCCCGCACTATGCGTGTCCGGAGGTTATTAGAGTAAGTCTATTTGTATACTAGGAATATTCAATTAGTCTTTTTTAATATCTTTAGCTGTGTTAGAGGAGGAGGAAATTGGAGACGCTCTGCTGAGTAAGTTTATTTCTGTACTAGGAATATTAAATTAGACTCTTTTCATTACATCCTCAGCTGGGTGCAAACACCTCCTGCAGGAACCCGCACTATGCTTGTCCGGAGGTTATTAGAGTAAATCTTTATCTTGACTACAAATATTGACTTTCTTCTCAGTCGTACCACTCTTGACCCGCCGCACAATTCGTCCATTCCTCTCTGAGTGCTGCTTGTTTGGTGCATTGATACAGGGTAGATATTAACTTAGACTATAATAATTATGTCCTTCGCTGTGTGTGTGTGTACGGAGACATCCTACGGGAGCCCGCATTATGATTATCCGGAGGTTATTAGAGTGAGTCTTTGTATATTGACTTAGACCATACTAATTATGTTTTTTGCTGTGTCTGTGTGTGTGTGTATGGAGACATCCTGTGGAGCCTGTGAAGGTCTACATTATGCTTGCCCGGAAGTTATTACAATCGTTTATTTGTGCGTTAATAATTTTGTCCTTAGCTGTGTAGTGTCGACTTAGAATACTACTATTCATTTCTTCTGTACGCGGTCTGTCGTAATAGGCGACTTATGATATTAAAAGGCTTCAACAAACATCACTTCACAAACATCTGTAACAACATATATTCCGGATCCCGCAAGTTGTTTCCACAGAAGTGTCAAAAAACCATAACTCTTGAGACTTGAGTGACTATATTCATCGCGATGTTCCTTTTTTGATAACAAGATCTTTTCAGACGCTTTATTCAAGGTCACGCACATTATACGCAGACGTAGTCGCGGACGGAAAGCTAGTAATCAATTAATGTCTATAAAAAATATAACATTTAATTTAAAATTAAATGTAATGTTTTTTTAAATTAAAAACCGTGATAGCCCAGTGGGTAGAACACTCGGTTATCGTGCAAACGACTAGTGTTCAAATCCTGGGTCGGGCCTACACCAATTTGTCTTTTCTAAAGACATAAATGTGGTTAATTTATCATGGTTGTGAACGGTGAGGGAAAACATCGTGAGGAAACCCACATGGCTGAGTTGTACTTAGTCATGTGACAGTGTATTGGTACAAAACGGCGATAGGCCTGCCCCCTATCACGTGAGTACACTGTCCATGCAAAACGTGGGTACTCTGAACACCGGGTGACAAAGTCACGTGATGTTCAGAAGTATTAGTACCTCTGCCAACCCCTTCGGGGAAAAACGGCGTGAACGTTTATGTTATTATGTTATGTATTTTATTTAAAAAACTATAATTTCAGGGTGAAAAGTACGACGGTCGTCGCGCAGACGTGTGGTCGTGCGGAGTCATACTGTACGCGCTACTGGTCGGCGCTCTACCGTTTGATGATGATAACCTAAGACAATTGCTAGAGAAGGTAAGATCATTTAATTTTAAGTAAATAAGAGTAATTTGCAGTGTAGTGTCGGCTTAGAATAACACTATCCCATTTCTACCTGTGGGTGATCGTAAGAGACGACTAGGGGTATTGGGGCTTTTTAAGTGATTTTTGGGCGATGTGGTTGGAGACCAGTCACCAAAAACATTTATTATTACCATCTTTTCCCCAATCAACTTCCAAAAGTGGTTGAGGAATTTCTCATTCCAAAGCTCTGGCTACCCCGTTAAGGGATTTATTGCCGTGAGTATATGTATGTATGTAAGAGTAAAAATAATTTAATTGGCAAATTGAGCAAAACAAAAAAAATGCTTATATAGTGAAGACATATTAAAAGTTCACTAAAAAAGATGAGACTTATTAAGTACGCGTTGCTGGTCGGCGCTGTGCCGTTTTATGATGATAAACTAATACAATTGTTGGAGAAGATAAAAATGTTTTAATTAAAAGTAAATAAGAATAAAAGGTATTTTTATAAAACCTTCTTAGAGAAACATATTAAAAGTACACAAAACAAAATGAAACCTATAAAATGTTGAGAAGTAAAGACAACTGGCGTAGAAGGTAAGTGTATTTTAATGGGTGGTTTTTCTGGATGAACTAAGCCGTACAGCTAAGTAATATGGCGTTACACTGCTGAATATAAATTGTATAAAATGTCTTTATCTGTGATGTACAATAAAGAGTTTTCTATTATATTCTATTCTAATATCCGGCAACCATGTGAACAACACGTTACGGTAATTTGAGGCTGCGGGCCTAATATTAAGTTTGCTACGCGTCCTGTTTTTCTAGAACCTACTCCCTTTTTTGTGGCGATCTTAAACATTTTACGAGTATTGTTCAGGATTTTTAAGATATAGTTCAAGTAGCTTCATTTTCAGGCAGTGTTTTTACAACTTAATGTCAGGTTTATGTTAATTTCAGGTCAAACGTGGCGTTTTCCACATACCTCACTTTGTGCCGCCTGACTGTCAACAACTCCTTCGCGGAATGATTGAGGTCAACCCTGAGAAAAGAATGACGGTAAGTATGCCCCATATATACTTATACTTACGGCTATAAATCTCAAATAGGGGAAGCCAGAGCTCAAGAATTGGAAATTCTATGGCTATTTTGCAAAGTAGAGTGAGAAACAATTGTAAAATAAATCTTGGTGATGGGTCTCTAAGCAAATCGCTAAACAAACACTTTAAAGCTCCAATTCTTTTGTCTATAAAATATCGTACTTTAGGCTACCAATAATTATAAAGCTCACCGAGACTGCCTCAGTTGTACAAACGTTTCGATGTTTCAACACACTACATAGAGGGACCTAGTGGTCTAAGGTTCGTTTCCAGATCCACATGAATGTACTGTACGGGCTCTTAGGCGATCTATATTTGCTAACATAGGAATATTTGTTATATTCTAACTTCTCGGCCGTATTGTATTTACCATAACAAACTTAACGCATAATTAAATCTGACCTATCTGATCATTTGCCGTGTAGTGTCGGCTTAGAATAACACTATCCCATTTCTGCCCGTGGGTGATCGTAAGAGGCGGTATAGGGGCTTTAAAAGTGATTTTTGGGCGAAGTGGTTGGAGACCTGTCACCAAAAACATTTATTATTACCATCTTATCCCCAATCAACTTCCAAAAGTGGCTGAGGAATTTCTCATTCCAAAGCTCTGGCTACCCCGTTAAGGGATTTATAGCCGTGAGTATATGTATGTATGTATATATGTAAATCTGACCTACTCCAATGAGACTTTTATAAAGTATGTTTAATTTATTAAGCTTGTTGTCGATCAGGGAAAACATCGTCAGATATCCTACATGGCTTAGTATTACTTAGTTCTGTGACAGTATATTCTTTAAAACAACGGCGAGAGTCCTGCTTCTTATGTACAGTACGCTGTCCAAGCAAAACGTGAGTACTCGAAACAACAGGATGATATTAATGTAGAATGATATTCAGATATCATCATATCATGTAGTCCTGTTATTCCTCATCAGGGATTATATTATATTATATTATATTATTATTCAGATATATACGGCGTAAATGTTTGAGTTGAGTTGTAATCAAAGGCAATATCATTTTCCTCTCATCTTACAAGGTGCTATATTTTATATTATTTCCCATAACATAACATAAACGTTCACGCCGAATATCCCCGAAAGGGTTGGCAGAGGTACTAATACTTCTGAACATCACGTGACTTTGTCACCTGGTGTTCAGAGTACCCACGTTTTGCATGGACAGTGTACTCACGTGATAGGGGGCAGGCCTATCGCCGTTTTGTACGAATACACTGTCATATGACTAAGTACAACTCAGCCATGTGGGTTTCCTCACGATGTTTTCCGTCACCGTTAACAACCATGATAAATTAACCACACATATGTTTTTAGAAAAGACAAATTGGTGTAGGCCCGACCCAGGATTTGAACACTAGTCGTTTGCATACGATAACCGAGTGTTCTACCAACTGGGCTATCACGGTCGTCATATTATTTCCCACTTATCTTACAAAGTATAGGCTTAATTGGCTTATAGAAACGTTATGATTTATATGTATGTATATTTAAGTTGTTGTGAGTTTTCCGAAGAATGTAGAATAAAATATATATTTTTCCAGCTATCAGAAATAACCCGGCACGGCTGGGTGACGGCCGGCGGGCGGGGCGAGCTCGAGCAGGAACTACCGATGATGGAGGTCGTGCAGACCAGGGTGTTACCCTCGGCTTATGCTATAGACCCTGATGTGTTACAAGTAAGTGGAAAAGATAGCTTCAAAAAATGAGAATTGTTTTGCGATTAGATACGAGAGTTTTGCCAAGATCACATAAACTGACGATTGATAGTCTCCGCCTATTCTAATGGGAACGAATTAATACAGACATATAATGTATAAACGATTGATTTGATTTGATTTGAAACATTCGGAGAGTGTGCTAATAAAGTCAAATGGTGGAGTATAAGAGATTGATGAATGTAAAAGCCTCAAGCGATTTGCGAGGTTCATATAAAAAGGTCATCGAATGATAAAAATAATTTATGAAACTCGAGAGTTTTGCCAGGATCTTACTAAGTAATGATCAATGGTCTGTATCATCATAAACAGGAGGGCATTTGGTGTATCTTGAGTTTTAAGGAAGTTATGTTATTTTTTATTATTTAACCAAAGTATGAGACAATAGATGTTAAAATTTAAAACAAATTTCATAAAGTTTGCTGATTCAGAAAATAAAAATGTATTTAACCAACCATTATTATTTTTCAGGCTATTTGCAGTTTAGGATGTTTTAAGCAACGTGATAAGTTAATACAAGACCTATTGAGTCCACAGTAAGTATTTTTCATTCTGCTATTATGAATCTTTTGAGTCGATTGTAATACAAGCTACTATTTTGTTGCTTTTAAAATAAAAATAGCGTTTATTTACTAGGAAAAAGCTGTATAGTGTCGGCTTAGAATAGCACTACCCCATTTCTTCCGGTGGGTGTACGACTAATGGTATTGGGGCTTTTAAGGGATTTTTGGGCAATGCGGTTGAAAACCCATCACCAACAACCTGTATCTCACCATCTTTTCCCCAGTCACATTTCCAAAGGTGGCTTAGGAATTTCCCATTCCTTAGCTCTGGCTACTTCTTCTAGGGATTCATAGCAGTGAGTAGTATGTATGTAAACAAGAGTTAGATATTGACACATTTGTACCTTAACAATCGCAAAAGCAAATGAATATTTAACTAGGTAGGCAATGGACTACATGAAACGTTCGTACGAAGTGGCGATCGATAGTCTCTGCCTACCCTACATACTGATGCGATTATCATGCAAATTAGACTCCTATAATTTTATTGATTTAAATGCATGCAAAAAGATGTATTGAAGAGACTCTAATTACTGCAATTTTTGGTACTGTCGTAAGGAAATGAAACGCATGTGACTATCTCTTTTAATTATTCAATTAGGACACACAACAGATATACAATTTGAAAGGAAATGTTAATACGATAAGATAAAATCTTATATTATATTTTATTATGTCTTAGCATATCATTAGATATAATATAACCTAACTTCCAGCCACAACACAGAGAAAGTGATATACTTTCTGCTGTTAGAACGCAAACGGAGAAGACCCGCCCGGGACGACGAACCCAAGCCCCCGGTGGCTGTGACCCGAGCTGATCCGCCGAAGAAACGACTTGATACTTGCAAGGTAAGCTTATCTAACGAGATGCAATAAAATTTATATGAATCGTACAAAACGGTGATAGGACTGTCCCCTATCACGTAGGTACACTGTCCATGCAAAACGTGGGTACTCCGAACTCCAGGTGGCAACGTCACGTGATGTTCATGATTTATAATTATATGTATTACTAGTGGATCGGCCCAGCTGCGCACGGGTAATGTTGTAGTTTTAATATTTGAGGTTTCTTTAATAATTGCTCAAGCTTTCTGAAACTTAGCGCAATGATTGCAACTTATAGCACTCCTGAATAGAGTTAGCTTTGTGATTTTGAATGCGCTATTATGAACGGTTCAGTATCTCCGATATAAAAGACAAATTTTCAAGTTGAGTTGAAACGCTATAAAGTATTTATAACAATCGAAAAAAGAAACCATACCAACTACTGGCGCCATCTAGTATATGTAATATGATTAGTAAGGATTTGGTTTATGGTCACGGGCGCGATGGCTTATTTCATGTATAATTTAGGTGTTTCTTTACCGATTTCTATGATTCGTTTTTAATTGAATAGGTAATAATGTTAACTTTTTAAATTAGGGATGAGAATGAGAATGTGAAAGAATGAGAGTATTATAAACTTAAGAGTAAACAAATTTAATCAGAATGCTTCGAACTGCTGAGCTATCAGGAGTTACACGTGTTTTTGTGAGTCAACCATAAAAGATAAGCTAGATAAGCAAGAAATATGCTGTTGGGGGATATTTTTCGAAATTTTTTGACAATGGAGAACATTTCTGTAATACATGATTTCTATGTTACTTTAACCATTAAGGCTGTACACACGACGGTAGCTTAAAAAATGGAGTAGCTTCTCCCGTTTTCTCAAAATTTCCTAAATTAACTACTCTGCTAAAAAGTATACTATAGCCTGGAGTATGATAAATATTTGTGCCAAGTTTCGTTAAAATCCGCCGAGTAGTTTTTGTTTCCATAAGGAACATAAACCGACAGACAGCCAGACAAAATTTTTACTGATTGCATTTTTGGCATCAGTATCGATTACTAATCACCCCCAGATAGTTATTTTGAAAATAAATTTCATGTACAGAATTGATCTCACTACAGATTTATTATAAGTATAGATAATAATATTAAATATATTTTTGAGTTAGTATCCCATAATACAAGTTTAACTTAGTTTGGGGCTAACTCGATCTGTGTATAATATGTCCTTATTTATTTATTTGAACACTTTATTGCATGCAGATGTAATGTTTTTATAAAGTTACAGATCATTAGAACTAAGTGCACAAAGGCGGACTTATCGCCTTTACGCGATTTCTTCCTTGACTGGAAGAAATCGCGAGACTTTATGATGAGGAAAAACAAGTACATAACTCTAAAACAGAAGTCATTGAAAATGAATATGCAAATATGCCCGTATATTATTTATTTTTATTTTCAGGTGAACGGACAGTCGACCCAATTTGGCCAGATAAGCGAAGGATCGCCAATAACTCCTAGACGATCGCAATTTAGGTAATTTAAGATTTTTAATAGTTCAGTAATATACCTTTAGTTTTACATTTAGTATAATGTATACTGTTGTGTTGAGTATATGTTACTCACGACCATAGATTCCAAAAAGGCTTAGCCAGAGACTTCTAGAAACTCCTCAGCCACATTTGGAAGTTGATAGGGAACAAGATGGTAGAAATAACCTGCCCGCGTACCCTTAGTCGCCTCTAACGACACCCGTTTGTAGAAAAGGGTAGTGATATTCTAGGCCGGCACTACACGGCAAACATTGAAATTCATCAGAATATGGAACAAGTATATGCCAACTGCCTACCTATACTCATGGCTATAAATCCCATAAAGATATTGTCCAGAATTTCAGTAAAAAATCCTGAGCCACTTTTGGAATTTGAGTGGGGAAAAGACTGTAAAATAAAGAATGGTTGTTGATGAATCTCGAGCCACAACTAACCGATTCAATATTATCAGTTTCCAGTAAAATATTCCTTTATTTAGCATAAATCATTAGTATATTTTATAATAAAAGATATGGTACCTAATCCAAAAAGGCGCGGTTTTAATTTATGAGTCAAACCTACTCCAGTATGTCTGTAGTAAAACATATGTGTGGTTATATTTTCAAGATTGTTAATGAGGAAGAAAGTATTGAGATAAAACCCCCTTGGCAGTCGTATCTCTAATACATGAATACACCGTCAAGGCAAGAAGGGTAACTCTTAGCACTAAGTGACAAAATGTTCACAAGTATAAGTACCTTTTTGCTGTGTAGTGTCGTCTTAGAACAGCACTACCCCATTTCTTCCGGTGGGTGTACGTAAGAGGCGACTAACGGTTTTGGGGCTTTTGAGGGATTTTTGGGCGATGCGGTTGGAGAGCCACCAACAACCTTTATTTCACCATCTTTTCCCCACCAAAACTTCCAAAAGTGGCTGAGGAATGTCTGATTCCTTAGCTTTTGCTACCCCTTCTAGGGATTTATAGCCGTGAGTATATGTATGTATGATGTATGTATGTATGTATAAGTACCTCTACCGCCCCTTTTAGGATCTTGGTTGTTAACGGTGAGGAAAAACATCGTGACAAAATCACATGGCTACGTTGTACTTAGTCATATGACAGTGTACATACATACATACATGTACTCACGGCTATAATTCCCTTGAAGGGGTAGCCAGAGCCAAGGTATCATAAATTCCTCAGCCACTTTTGGAAGTTGAGCGGGGAAAAGATGGTAAAATAAAGGTTGTTGGTGATGATTCTCCAGCCGCATCGCCCAAAAATCCCTTAATAGCCCCAATACCGTTAGTCGCCTCTTACGATCACCCACGGGTAGAAATGGGGTAGTGTTATTCTAAGCCGACACTACACGACAATATGACAGTGTATTCGTACAAAACAGCTATTACGTGAGTACACACATGGGTACTTTCAATTAGGCACGGATCCAGCCCTTAAAAAAGGTTGTGGGGATAGGCACCCAAAAATCTCTTGGCCATAGTGATTAGTATCATCATATCAGATTCAGCCTCATACGATCATAAAAGTGTGAGGTCGTAGGTCGATTAGGGTCAATTATAAACATAAAAAACATAAAAGTTCACGCCGTTTATCCCCGAAGGGGTTGGCAGAGGTATCAATACTTCTGTACTCACATGGCAGCGCCATCTAGTGTCCAGAGAAGGTACCCACGTTTTGCTTAGACAGTGTACTTACGTGATAGGGGGCAGGCCTATCGCCATTTTGTACGAATACACTGTCACATGACTAAGTACAACTCAGCCATGTGGTTTTCCTCACGATGTTTTCCCTCACCGTTAAAAACCATGATATATTAACCACACATATGACTTTAGAAAGACAAATTGGTGTAGGCCCGACCCAGGATTGGAACTCACGCCCTTCTGTTTTCGGGCGGGTGTTCTACCCACTATCATGTCGCAATAGACAATAATGTCACGTGATATTCAGAATTCTTTATGGATATACGGAGTGAGGGTTTAAGTGGAGTAGTAATAGTTAGTGTTTCAATATAAAGTAACGCTGAGAGCAGGTTTGGTCGCAGTAGGTCAGCCAGCCGCCGGGAGGGACGGTCCTCGCCGCATCTGCCAGCTAGCCCTCCAGGTAAATATACTTTTTATTATCATCACATCTGATTTATATAGCCTTTTCCGATTATAGTGATGTGACATATCACATTTGGTTGTGGACTTTACCATTACGCTCGGCTATTGTAGCCGTTATTGTAGCCGTAACTGACGGTTAAATGTGCCGTCCCAACATTCATTCATTCAATCTATACTTATAATAAATCTGTAGAGAGGTCAATTCTGTACATGAAATATATGTTTAAAAATAACTATCAGGTTGTGATAAGGGATCGATACTGATGCCAAAAATGCAATCAGTAAAATTTTTGTCTGTCTGTCTGTCTGTCTGTCTGTCGGTTTGTATGTTCCTTATGGAAACGAAAACAACTCGGCGGATTTTAACGAAACTTGGTACAATTATTCTTCATACTCCTGGGCAGGTTTATGAATACTTTCCAACCGAGTAGTAAAGGGGAATTTTGGGAAAACGGGAGAAGTTACTCCATTTTTTAAGCTTCCGTCGCGTGTGCAGCCTTAATGGTTAAACTTACATAGAAATCATGTATGACGGAAAAATTCTTCATAAAATTATCTAAAAAAAAATCTTCAACAGTTTATGTCTATCTTTTACGGTTGACTCACAATAACACGTGTATTTCCTGATAGCTTAGCAGTTCGGAACATTCTGATTATATTTGTTTACTCTTACGTTTGTAAACCTCTCACTCATCCCTAATTTTAAAAAGGTAACATTAATACCTATTCAATAAAAAAAAAATCATAGAAATCTGTAGAGAAACACCGAAATTATACATAAAATAAGCCATCGCGCCCGTGAAAGCCAAATCTTTACTAATTTACATATAACATACTAGATGGCGCCAGTAGTTGCATCCTACATCACGTGATGATTTATTGTTTAGTATAAGTACTTCATAGCGTTTTATTCCAAAATTTGCTATTAAACGGAAATACTGAACCGTTCATTAAAGCGCATTCAAAATCACCAAACTACACTGTTTAGGGAGTGCTATAAATTTAATAAATTGAAAACTTTGCGCTGAATTTCATAATGCTTGAGCAGTGACTGAAGAAAGAAACCTCAGATATTTAAAAAAACAACGCTACCCGTGCGAAGCTGGGACGATCCACTAGTAAACTAATATGATTGTTTAGCTTCTCGATTTCACCCGAGAAAACCCGAATCAAACCCGATTTGAATGAATACCAGGTTTGAATGCGCTTCGATAACATTTTAAATTATGTTAATAACTAGCAGCCCGTCCCGGCTTCGCTCGGGCATAAATTATCAATAACATTTTGTTTTTTATTTTATTACATGTATTATTATTTTAATATATTTTTTTAAGTTTTAAGCTATGTTATATTTTTTTGCTGTGTAGTGTCAGCTTAGAATAGCACTACCCCATTTCTTCCGGTGGGTGTACGTAAGAGGCGACTAACGGTTTTGGGGCTTTTGAGGGATTTTTGGGCGATGCGGTTGGAGACCCATCACCAACAACCTTTATTTCACCATCTTTTCCCCACACAACTTCCAAAAGTGGCTGAGGAATTTCTGATTCCTTAGCTCTGGCTACCCCTTCTAGGGATTTATAGCCGTGAGTATATGTATGTATGTATGTTATATTTTTTTTTGTATTTATATTTAGATATATTTTTTTATTTTTTTTATTTTTCATAATGAGTAATTACATAGAATAGCACTACCCCGTTTCTACCGATGGGTGTACGTAAGAGGCGACTAACGGTATTGGGGCTTTTAAGGGATTTTTGGGCGATGCGGCTGGAGACCCATCACCAACAACCTTTACTTTACCATCCTTTCCCCACTCAATTTTCCAAATGTGGCTGAGGAATTTCTAATTCCTTAGCTCTGGCTACCCCTTCTAGGGATTTATAGCCGTGAGTATATGTATGTATGAGTAATTATATCAAAAGCCATTCAATTCATAGAGTTAGAGCTTCCCTGTAAACAATATTTGACGTTGTTGTATTTTGGGGCAGCAAAATAAATTGATGTTCAGGAGCTCCCACCCGCGACAGGCCAACGTACAGTTGACCGTGAGTAAAACAATTCTTTCGCAGGTCAATCCCTACTACTCGTAATTTGAAGGTTTGGCCTTGGGACTTATTAATTCGGTATGCAAAGTTTTTTTTTTGGTATTTATTAAATATTTTTATTCGATAGTAAACACGAAAATAAAAGACTAATTTGAATATTTTCCATTTAAAATGAGTAATTGTAAAGTTATGATTTTTTAAAGATTGTTCAACTTTTGTACTTAATGACGTCATCGATCGATAAAATCAGGTAGCGACATGCAAATGAAGCGAAATGTTTTATAAAAATGTTGCTGATTGAAAAAATATCACGAATTTGTGATGTCAAATGAAATCATTACGATATTATACTAAACAAACCTATGATTTTCGATATTTTATTAATAAACTGCAAAACCGAATGTCTTTGAAACAACATTGAAGGTCAAACACTGTTACAGTTTTTTGATAAAATAACAGTCATCTTAGCTTCAATTGATATAATTTCAAGAAAATATTGTTTATAACCGTAATATCTCGAAATGGTTTTGTAATCAGCATCACTTTAGTAAAACTTTGCATACCGAATTGTTAAAGCAAAAGATGTTTTAACCGGAAATTGTAGCCGTTTAAATGGAATTGGCAGATCAGTTGGGATCATCGGTATCCTCGGTATATGAGCTAATTGACCGGCTGCTGGGCCAGTGATAATAGTCGCTACAATTAAATTTTGCTTTAACTCTTTGACTTTGATAAGCAGCCTCCCGTACCCCTTCGTGACGCCTGCAACAACTTACTATGCATAGCTGATCGAGCGGAGTTTTATCTATTTTTTTAATTCGAGGTAACTCTCGAATGGAATGTTCGAATCGAATAATTCAAAAAGTAATATAAGGGTATTGAAGTAGTCTGAAATAATATATACGTTTTTTTTTAAGGATTAGATAGGTACAAATAAAGAGCCTTTTCTAAAGCAGGATTTTAATTTAATTTTTAAATAATTTTATATAATGACGCTTGTTGTGAGATAACTATAATAGTTAGAGACATGCTGTCGGGGCATTTTTTTAGATAATGATGTGTTCTATAAAATTGTAGTACATAATTTTATTCTATTGTCAATAGTTTTCGCAGCGCACGCGATGTAAGGATTTTTTTTGGTATTTCTTTAACACCTTGGGTTACAATTTTGAAGTTTACGTAAGGATCCCTAATTTTTTTGAAAATAAAATATAGCTTATGTCACTCGGGAATAGTGTAGCATCAAAACAGTGAAAGAATTTTTCAAATCTGTCCAGTAGTTTTGGAGCCTATTCAATTCAAACAAACAAACAAAAAATCAAACCTTTCCTCTTTATAATATTAGTATAGAAGTATAGATATAGATAAACGACGTGATAGCTCAATGGGTAGAACACCAGTTAACGTGCAAGCGACTAGTGTTCAAATCCCGGGTTAGGCTTACACCAATTTGTCTTTTCTAAAGACATAAGTGTGGTTAATTTATCACGGTTGTTAACGGTGAGGGAAAACATCGTGAGGAAACCCACATGGCTGAGTTGTACTTAATCATGTGACAGTGTATTCGTAAAAAACGGCGATAGGCCTGCCCCCCATCACGTGAGTACTCTGTCCATGCAAAACGTGGGTACTCTAAACACCAGGTGACAAAGTCACGTGATGTTCAGAAGTATTAGTACCTCTGCCAACCGCTTCGGGGATATTCGGCGTGAACGTTTATGTTTATGTTATGTTATTTTATAATAATATTAATAATAATATAAGCGTAATCATATTTCTTTTAATGGCCTTTCTCTTATTGGTGGATTTTAAACTTACTCACGCCATTAGTTGTCATTGGGAGAGACATATATTGTCGATCACATCTTGGTGCGATCCTGGCAAACCTTGAGAAGCTTCATTTACTTTTATCTATTTTTACATACATACATACATAAACTCACGGCTATAAATCCCTAGAAGGGGTAGCCAGAGCTAAGGAATTAAAAATTCCTCAGGCAATTTTGGAAAGTTGCGTGGGGAAAAGATGGTGAAATCAAGTATGTTCGTGATGGGTCTCCAACCACTTTGCCCAAAATTTCCTTAGAGTCCCCAATACGGATAGTCACCTCTTACGTACACCCACCGGAAGAAATGGGGTAGTGCTATACTAAGCCGACACTACACAGCACATTTTACATACATGCCCTGTTATTATTAATAATCAGGACGCCTACCTGTATCTAGGCACATTATCTATTGTATCTTGTATATTTACTGACGTTACCATCCCTAATTGTTCTTTATTCCTCTTCCTCCAATCCAAATCACTTACATCCATCTTTTCTTCTTGCCCAAACTAACTTAATATTCTAAACATACATTCACCAACGGCTATAAACAAAAAAGCTTAATTTTAGGAATTTTTCTGCCACTTTTTAAAGTAGAGTAGAGCATTAGCTGAAATAAAGTTCCTATACAATGCATACATAATATACACATATAAATATGACGACAGCCGTGGCCGAGTGGATAGGTGACTAGCTTCTCGATCCGGAGGTTGCAGGTTTGATCCCCGCTGAGGGCAACATTTATGTGATGAGCATAAATGATTGTTTCTTAGTCTTGGGTGTTATTTATATATGTATTATATAATGTTAAATATATCGTTGAGTTAGTATCCCATAATACAAGTCTTACTTAGTTTATATTTATTTATTTATAACTTAAACTATTTCTTCTTACAGCTGGGCACACTCCCCACAGAGTGTCGTCACTGGGTGGAACACCAGCCACTCCTGGATCGCCACTGGGTAAGTGTGCCTACCTATACTCATGGGTATCCTATTAAGGGGTGGCCAGAACTCAAGATTAAACAAAGTCAAAGTTATTAATAAAATTTGGAGGGGGAATGGGGTTATGGTGGGAGGAAATGTGGAGTAGAAAATAATTGGTGATTGCTAGTGGATTGGTAGTGTTATGTCGAACTAACAATAGTTTTAAACCGAACAAAGGGTATCGTATCAATAGCCCTATATAAATTACGATAGTAATCATGGTTTTGTAATTTTTTATAACAATATATGATTTTATTTTTCAGCATCACCTTCAATTAGGGAGCATCATCACCAAAGAGCCAATTCCACTGGACCCACTATCAGTTTAAATATAAGTAAGTAATTTTAATCATAATTTCATTTCTCATTATTTAAAACCGGGAATCTAATGATGATTATACATATACATAGAGACGACGACAGGGAATTTTTTTTGCCTTACCACAGTCGCGCACTCATTTATTGCAGCAGTGGCCTCTGGTCAGAGCACTAGTGGCTTTGCGGGAAATTGCTGAAAATGTGGATGTTTTTGCATGTCATCTGGGTGACTTCACAATCGTTGCCTTGAAATATCTTTGTTACAATAAGTAAGAGAGTATCATAAATTTAAATATGTTAAAATTTAATTTAAAATGTCATCGCATTAGGTGTATGCCTGTAATGAATGTTTTTTGGAATAAATCTATACTTATAATAAATCTGTAGAGAGGTCAATTCTGTACATGAAATATATTTTCAAAATAACCATCAGGTGGTGATTAGGGATCGATACTGATGCCAAAAATGAAATCAGTAAAATTTTTGTCTGTCTGTCTGTCTGTCTGTCTGTCGGTTTGTATGTTCCTTATGGAAACAAAAACTACTAAACGGATTTTAACGAAACTTGGTACAATTATTCTTCATACACCTGCGCAGGTTTTTGTATACTTTCCAGCAGAGTAGTAAAGGGGAATTTTGGGAAATTTTGGGAAAACGGGAGAAGTTACTCCATTTTTTAAGCTTCCGTCGCGTGTGCAGCCTCAATGGTTAAACTTACATAGAAATCATGTGTGACGGAAATATTCTTCATTAAATTATCTAAAACCCTCAACAGTTTAAGTCTATCTTTTACGGTTGACTCACAATAACACGTGTAATTCCTGATAGCTTAGCAGTTCGGATCATTCTGATTATATTTGTTTACTCTTACGTTTGTAAACGTCTCACTCATCCCAAACACAAAGGTAACACAAATTATTACCTATTCAATAAAAAAATAATCACAGAAATCGGTAGACAAACACCGAAATTTTACATAAAATAATCCATCGCGCCCGTGATCAAAACCAAATCTTTACTAATTTACATATAACATACTAGATGGCGCCAGTAGTTGCATCCTACATCACGTTATGATTTATTTTTTAGATTGTTATAAATACTCCATAGCGTTTTATTTCAAAATTTGCTATTAAACGGAAATACTCAACCGTTCATCAAAGCGCATTTAAAATCACCAAACTACACTGTTTAGGGAGTGCTATAAATTTAATAAATTGAAAATATTGCGCTGAATTTCACAATGCTTGAGCAGTGACTAAAGAAAGAAACCTCAGATATTTAAAAAAACAACGCTACCCGTGCGAAGCTGGGACGATCCACTAGTAAATAAATAAATACTTAGACAGGGGCAATCGAGTGCTACTTTGTACAATCGTGGTGAATCTCTCGCCCTTCGTTTACAATAATCAATCATACGCTTTTATCCTTCGTACTAATTTTTGTGCACATTTTCTATTTAATCTAAATTTTTCATCCATGGTCATCATTATACCTATACATGGGCTCTATATATCTCTTTTACCAATTGAATCCATCCTCTCAATGCGCCGAAACCAATTTGACATACCTTTTTCCGTCCTTTTTAAAATACAATATTTCTATAGGTGAAGATTTGTAAACGGCATTGTGTATTCTTGACTAGTAGTTATTATATTTTTTTAAACTAGTCTGTTAATCTTTCAAAGAAAATAAAATAATAATCTTTAATAATATTTATTATTTATACAGCCGTGATAGCCCAGTGGATAGAATACTCGGTTATCGTGCAAACGACTAGTGTTCAAATCTGTGTGGTTAATTTATCATGGTTGTTAACGGCGAGGGAAAACATCGTGAGGAAACCCACAAGGCTGAGTTGTACTTAGTCATGTGACAGTTTATTCGTACAAGACGGCGATAGGCCTGCCCCCTATCACGTGAGTACACTGTCCATGCAAAACGTGGGTACTCTGAACACCAGGTGACAAAGTCAAGTGATGTTCAGAAGTATTAGTACCTCTGCCAACCCCTTCGGGGATATTCGGCGTGGACGTTTATGTTATGTTATGTAATATTTATTCCAAATTATATTACTCAGGTGGCGAACCAGGAGAAGCAGTAATAATAATAAATGAACCAGCTGTCAATGCATCAAATGTATCCGTCAGACCTCATAGTCCCTCACAGACGCCTAGGAGTAAGTCACTTTTTATATCATCATTATTTAATAAATCATCACGATCCTCATCATCACAGCTCATACATGTACTTGCGGAGATGTTCCAGCTTACCCTGAATAGTTTAAGCTATATTTCAACACGCGGCGCGTTGGCTTAGAACGGCTTTTTAGAGATAGAAAAGGTCGGCATTTGACAGCTGCAAAGCAAAATATACTTTTCTACGTACAGGCGTATAGGGGCCAATCATTGATCTGTATACTAGTATAGTATATAGATCAATGGGACCAATGGACCTTCAAGCGGTTGACAGTAGGGCGATGTATAACAGATTTTACCCGTGGACAGTACAGCTTGAGATACCCGTATATGGTAACTCTATCGATACTAAAGTGTATTTTACTGAAACGTCGAGGTTATCGCTCAAATTTTATTTTGTCATGGTTGTAATCTCAAAAAGGCCGAATCTAGAGGCTGATCGAGATGCTGTTTGTTTGGGTTTTAATATTTGTTAAATTCGAAGCCGGACAAAAACAGATAAAATAAAATTCTAGGAGCGCGTGCTACTTTTGTTTGTAATAGTTTTCCATAGACTTACATGGGAATCTTTTAAGGGTGATTATTCTTCTATGGCAACATTTTTTTGAATCTCCATCACGATTTAGTATATAATGTGCTCGCAGTTAATGACCATCATGCAAAGATTAGCAGACATCGGTACAGCCGTTTAGGGGGAGTGATGTCACAAGCGAAATTCAAAAATCGGGTGTAAATGGAGCTTCGCTCCAATAAAAAATAGCTTTATGCGCTACATACTACTTTATATACATACATATAGGTGTTTAAAAGTTTTATTGACATCCGTAATTGCGAATTTTCTAAATATATTTACTATAGTATTTTCAAAGACTTTCACGATTGCATAATATAATGTTTTTAATGCTCACTTTTTTAAATTTATAATTATTAATATTGTTTATATATATTTCCAGTCCGAGAAAGATCATCGCTCCCCGGGTCTACATGCACAGCCACGACAACCACGCAATCCTTATTCCCTAATATGGGTAGTCCGGCAGGTACGCTACAAGCTGTATAGGTTGTAAAGCAACAGGGTAACAATCTAAAGGGGGTGATCCGTTTGTGAGCAAAACCGCCGGTACGCCAACGAATTCGGGAACCAAAGGTCTAAATCGCCAATGGAGCATTTCAAAGTTCGCCGCCTTAAAAACCGGTGGATTTGCTTGCTGGCTCATTGTGCATGCTTGAAATTCTAAGTCCGCGGTGTAATAATCCGCGAGTGGGTCAGGCGAGCTAGCGAGTCGATGGTCTTTTTGCGACTTTTTTGTCGATCGCACAAAGTAACTCCGTCTGGGAGCACGCCATGTCTTCGCCAACGATGAGATAGACTGCTTGATACTCAGACCATCTGAGACTTGATTCGCTAATGGATCACCAACGCGAGCCAACGAGCTAACGGTTTATACCATCAACGATGGTCCATCATGAATCACCCCCTTAAGAGGAGGTTGTTAGAAAAATCATCCTGAACAACTTTTACTATGCGACCAACTTGCTTTAGAGCAACTTTATTTTTCTCTTCTCAATACAAATCAGTTAACGCTCGTCACTGAGGTGATAAAAACTAGGGAGGCATAAAGGCTTCGCGGTGATAAAAAATTGGAGCTAAACGAGAACTTCAATTGATTTAATAAAATTTGAACACGCGCTAGTAATGTTTACAAAATCATTTCTCGAGAACTCTTTAAACTTTAAATTTTTTGGTGCCTATACTATCATCATTTGGTTGATCAATGTGCCAAAATTTCATGGCAATATAGATCAAAGCGCGTTCAACGGATGACATTGTTCGTGACAAAGAGGAGCTTTCGCTCGCTTCTGCTCCAGTAAAGTTGCTCTTATTAAGTTAGTCCAATGGTAAAAAATAATAAGTCAAAAAGTTTATTCTTCAAAATAAAGTTAAAAACTAACATTTTTTTTAAATTTGATGAAAAAAAATATGATGTTCGGAACAATCATCCTAACAATCCATTTTGATATTGTTACACCTGTATACTGATGCCAGCAGTAATCACGTAAAATTGTTTATAAATAAATAAAAATATTTTATTTTCAGACAATTTTAGTCCTTATGTTATATAGTGTTAGCTATAACAAATAAAGTGACTTCTGAAACCAAATCATAGTTTATTTAACGTTGAGTAAATAAATATAACTTTTTTTGTTTTCACAACTAATTATTGTTATTTGTAATTTGATTTTGGCCTCTTGTTTTCAGGAAGTACATTAACAGCAGCCTCACCACCAGGAGGCAGTGCGTCTGCGCCCTGGAGAGCACGACTGAATACTATTAAGAATTCACTGTTAGGATCGCCCAGATTCCATCGACGGAAAATGCAAGGTACGTTCACACACATACACATAAAAAACTACATCTGTATAAAAAACTGTATCTTTCCAAACAAAACATAACATAACATAAACGTTCATGCCGAATATCCCCGAAGGGGTTGGCAGAGGTACTAATACTTCTGAACATCACGTGTCATTGTCACCTGGTGTTCAGAGTACCCACGTATTGCATGGACAGTGTACTCACGTGATAGGGGGCAGGCCAATACACTGTCACGTGACTAAGTACAACTCAGCCATGTGGGTTTCCTCACGATGTTTTCCCTCACCGTTAACAACCGTGATAAATTAATACACACATATGTCTTTAGAAAAGACAAATTGGTGTAGGCCCGACCTGGGATTTGATCTCTAGTCGCTTGCACGTTAACCGGTGTTCTACCCACTGAGCTTTCACGTTGCCATAACAAAACACCTATTAAAACGGTACAGTTTGTATTTCATTGTGTTTTTTTTATTATACCTTTGTAGTTATCAGTCTTAGGTAGAGTTTGGTGAGAATAAGTATTGTATATTATAATGTACTTCCAATTGGTATAAGTCGTAAGATGAAGTTGTATGTTGTATATTGTCAAAAGTAAATACATATTTCATCGGGTTCTGCGTAAAAATGTATAATATAATAAATAAGGACATTTTAAATTTATCAGACACAAAATTCAAAGCAGTAGTTAAAAGAAATCTTAGTTCGAAAGCCTATTACACTGTCAATGATTACATTAATGATGAAGTGGCTTGGTGTCATCAGGGTTCTGCGCAGGATGTTTCCGGGCTATAACCAAAATTATAATGGACGTAAAAAGATGTGTGTTCACATTTGTGTTCACAGCAAAACACCTTCCGAATCCGAAGTAAACTTAGTATTAATTTAATGTTTTTTGACATGAATTCCTCGTGTGGGGATTATTACTCATAAATAAAAGATTAGAACTTAGTATTAAGTTGAAAAAAAAAACATAGATTTATCGTTTTACTTTGAAATAAATGATTATCTTATTTTATTTATTTATTTTATTTTTAGTGCCACATATAATCATAGGTCGATGGGGAGCACCAGAGCTTCTCATACTGAAAGCTGTGAGTTTGAACCCTGAGTAAAGCCTACACCAATGTTTATTTTCTAGGGTCATATATAGCAACCGTGATAGCCCAGTGGGTAAAACTCTCGGTTATCGTGCAAATGACTAGTGTTCAAATCCTGGGTCGGGCCTACACCAATTTGTCTTTTCTAAAGACATATGTGTGGTTAATTTATCATGGTTGTTAACGGTGAGGGGAAACATCGTGAGGAAACCCACATGGCTGAGTTGTACTTAGTCATGTGACAATGTATTCGTACAAAACGGCGATAAGCCTGCCCCCTATCACGTGAGTACACTGTCCATGCAAAACGTGGGTACTCTGAACATCAGATGACAAAGTCACGTGATGTTCAGAAGTATTAGTACCTCTGCCAACCCCTTCGGGGATATTCGGCGTGAACGTTTATGTTATGTTATGTCATATATGTGTTTAATTTATCATGGTTGAAAATGTCGAGGGAAAACAATGTGAGTTAACCCACATGGCTAAGTAGTACTTAGTGACAAAATGTCCGTACAAAAACAGCGATAGATCACGTGACCGAATCAAGGAAAACTAAGATACGCTACTCTGCACACAAAATGACATTAATGGCACGTGATTTTGAGAAATATGCCACCCTTTCGAGGATAATCTAGATTTCTTGGTTTGCCATGTACGACAAAAGTTTATCAATTATATTTTTTATTACATACATACATATACTCACGGCTATAAATCCCTAGATGGGGTAGCCAGAGCTAAGGAATTAGAAATTCATCAGCCACTTTTAGAAAGTTGAATGGGCAAAAGATGGTAAAATAAAGGTTGTTGGTGATGGGTCTCCAACCGCATCGCCCAAAAAATCCATTAAAAGCCCCAATACCGTTAGTCGCCTCTTACGTACCACCAGAAGAAATGGGGTAGTGCTATTCAAAGCCGACACTACACAGCAGTTTTTATTACGAACATATTTATAAAGATGTTAATATTTTTTTTATTTCAGCATCAACAGAAGAAGTACATCTCACACCAAAGACGTCACCAGAGCTGACCAAACGGTCTTGGTTCGGATCTCTGCTACTGTCAGCTGATAAAGAGGAGACTTTCACTGCACTAGTCAAAGGGAAACCGTTGGCTACTGTCAAAGCTGACCTTATACACGCTTTTTTAAGTGTAAGTATATTAAAAAAATCACAAATGTCTGCCAACCGGCAATAGGCCCGTAGTGGCGTGTAGCATAGTGGAACTTCCCTAATTCACTATTTAGGGTAGATCCAAGAATCTAGGAGGGTACTTAAACGGGCTGTGTTGGAAAAAACGTTTTATTAAGAAGTTTACTAAGAAGTTTATTAAGAAGTTAGTTAAGAATACAATATCAAAACCGTGATAGCCCAGTGGGTAGAACACTCGGTTATCGTGCAAACGACTAGTGTTCAAATCCTGGGTCGGGCCTACACCAATTTGTCTTTTCTAAAGACATATGTGTGGTTAATTTAACATGGTTGTTAACGGTGAGGGAAAACATCGTGAGGAAACCCACATGGCTGAGTTGTACTTAGTCATGTGACAGTGTATTCGCACAAAACGGCGATAGGCCTGCCCCCTATCACGTGAGTACACTGTCCTTGCAAAACGTGGGTACTCTGAACACCAGGTGTACCATACCAAGAATACCAATTTCTTCTACGTAAAGCTGAAATACTAAAAATTTTAAGTCTAATGTTATAAAATTTCCAGATATCTGAGTTATCGCACAGCGTGCTCAGTCCTATGTCGTTTCGAGTAGAGTACAAACGAGGGACGAATGCACCGGCGATGTTTCAACGGCATGTGC
>OY755199.1:5938553-6056163 GCA_963576735.1 Bedellia somnulentella
AAAAGTAGAGTGACTTGTCAGAGACTCTTACTCGACGATATTTCAAAAATATCCATATAAGTTTACATATCCAAGACTTAGAAACACACATTTACATTCATCACATTTAATGCTCTTAGCAAGATTCAAATGTTACCAGAAGCTAATCACCTATCAACTAGGCCAACACATTAATACCGGAAAGTTATGTGATAGGTGACTTAGGGTTTTGAAGCTTTTAAAGTGATTGTGTGTAGATCACCACGTCCTGAATATTAAATTTATTGCCTAACTAGTGGATCGTCCCAGCTTCGCACGGGTAGCGTTGTTTTTTAAATATCTGAGGTTTCTTTCTTTAGTCACTGCTCAAGCATTGTGAATTTCAGCCCAATTATTAAATTTATAGCACTCCTTAAACAGTGTAATTTAGTGATTTTTAATGCGCTTTAATGAACGGTTCAGTATTTCCGTTTAATAGCAAATTTTGGAATAAAACGCTATGAAGTATTTATAACAATCTAAAAAATAAATCATTACGTTATATAGGATGCAACTACTGGCGCCATCTAGTATGTTATATGTAAATTAGTAAAGATTTGGTTCGATGGCTTATTTTATGTATAATTTCGGTGTTTGTCTACCGATTTCTATGATTCTTTTTTTATTGAATAGGTAATAATGTTAACTTTTTTAAATTAGGGATGAGTGGAGAGGTTTACAAACGTAAGAGTAAACAAATATAATCAGAATGTTCCGAACTGCTAAGCTATCAGGAATTACACGTGTTATTGTGAGTCAACCGTAAAAGATAGTCATAAACTGTTGAAGGTTTTTTTTTAGATAATTTTATGAAGAATATTTCCGTCATACATAATTTCTATGTAAGTTTAACCATTAAGGCTGCACATGCGACGGAAGCTTAAAAAATGTATTAACTTCTCCCGTTTTCCCAAAATTTCCCAAAATTCCCCTTTACTACTCTGCTGGAAAGTATACAAAAACCTGCCCAGGAGTATGGAAAATAATTGTACCAAGTTTCGTTAAAATCCGTTGAGTAGTTTTTGTTTCCATAAGGAACATACAAACCGACAGACAGACAGACAGACAGACAGACAAAAATTTTACTGATTGCATTTTTGGCATCAGTATCGATCCCTAATCACCGCCTGATAGTTATTTTGAAAATATATTTCATGTACAGAATTGACCTCTCTACAGATTTATTATAAGTATAGATTAAACTTCCAAAAGTATGAGAGATGGGGTTTTTAGTATTTATAACCCAAAATTTATGTATTGTATGTATGTGAGAATGAAAATCAGAAAATATAATACTATACTCGTATGAATATAAATATTTTTATTTTGTTTATAAAATCGTCTTTTCATCTATCATTCGATCACATTTGAGGAGTTCGAGCCTACCATAAACAGAGCAATTTTGTCGTACTTTTAATGTTAGTAGTGTGGGTGGCCAGACTCATGAGAAAACTACTGTGGTAGTAGTTGGAACTGACTTATTTGCGTATCTTTCAAAGCACGGAACCATCTTATTTTAATGGTAGCAGTACACTTTGGACCAATCATTGGGCCAATCATTGGGCCAAGCATTGGGCCAGCGCAGCGTGTAGAGGACTACTTGGCGCTACATTGCCGGTGTTGGTGATCGGCGACCAACATTGGCCAGCTATCCGGAGCGGTGTCGGTTTTTTTCCACAAATCAAAGGGTCTTGGCGAAGTAAGTAGTCTAGGGTAAGTGTTCACTCACACGTTGGCGCCTTATTCAGTTTGATGTCAACTGTCAGTGGATGCGGTAGTGCAGCGCGAGAACCTTTTTACTAAAGATCGCGGCTTCGATGGCATGGGCAAGCGACGATACATTTAAATTTACATACATACATATACTCACGGCTATAAATCCCTTAAAGGGGTAGTCATAGCTAAGGAATTAAAAATTCCTCAGCCACTTTTGGAATTTGCGTGGGGAAAAGATGGTGAAATAAAGGTTGTTGTTGATGGGTCCCCAACCGCATCGTCCAAAAATCCCTTAAAAGCCCCAATACGTTAGTCGCCTCTTAGGATCACCAACGGGTAGAAATGGGGTAGTGCTTTTAGTGGTGTAGATTGCCGCGGCTGCGACCGTTTCCACGTCCACCTTTGTTGAAACGCCAATGCAGACTGGGCAACTCGCCAATGTGTAAATGTTTCACAATTTTAACGGCCAGATACTAGCCCAATGTTGGCCCAATAATGGTTGGACCAAAGTATACTGCTAGCTTTATTCTAAATTTACATGAAATAAACTTTTATTTTGTTTATTGCCGTTTCAATCTTTGAAATTATATAACTCCATGATCCATCCGGTTTCTATATAAAAAAAAATTTAGAATCTTTTGCTAGGACTTGATGTTTAGACTTATTATTATTACGTTGGAGCCCAGGTTGCATGCAAAGTAATGTTTGGGCAATTCCTACACCTTAATGTAAGTCATAATACTAGTTTTTAATAGGAAATTTATTGTCTGAATTATTTACTTACCAGATAATAGGGTGAAAGTTATCGCATACAAATATTCTTTTCCATTTTCCCCTGGGGCTTTGGTTATTGTGGAAATATCAACCTGCAAAATAAAGATCGGACTTGTAAGTGATTCAACCTTTTTACCCGCCATTATTCCTTCATCATGGAATGTAAATAACTTAAAATTAAAGCAATTAATAAGATTCAACATCAAATGATAAATATATTTTCATGTAGCGAGTTCAACCTTCGTCTTTCTTATATAACATATAAGTTAGAAGAAAAGTTAGTCAATATTCTTTATATCTCACGAATTTATATTAGGGATTTTACTCAGTTAAAAACTAAGGGAGAGAGAAACCCCCAAAATCACTTAACATAACACCCACTTTTAATGATAATCCCTTTGTGATTTGTAGCCGTAATTATAAGTATGTATATTACCTGAAACCGCACATGCCGTTGAAACATCGCTGGTGCATTCGTCCCTCGTTTGTACTCTACTCGAAACGACATAGGACTGAGCACACTGTGCGATAACTCAGATATCTGAAAATTTATAACGTTGCCGTTAGGATTAAAATCTTTGGTTTGTCAGTTGTAGAGAGATTGGTTTTGGTAACTGGAGTAATGGTATGGATATACCGGAATTAATTTACTTGTTTTGCTAAATAAACGGTATTTTGATATCATAAAAAAATGGAGGCTGGCGTCCGAAGTATGAAGAATAAAAGAGCACGTATGAAAAGATTGATGGATGTAAACGAAGCTAGAGAGGTTTGTCAGGATCGTACGAAGTGGCGATCAATAGTCTCTGCCTACCCCAATGGGAACGAATGGCGTGAGTATATATGTATGTAAAAAAATGAAGTAGAACGAGTAGGTTTGAAAGATGACGTAGTATGCAAGATAGAAAAAGGAATGTTGAGGTGGTTTGGGCACATAGAGAAGATGGATGAAAATAAAGTAGCGAAAGAGATATATAGAGCCAATGTGGATGGGATTGTTAGTAGAGGACGGCCTCGTAAAACGTTTCTGGACCAGATAGAAAACGTTCCTATAAAGGCAGGGGTCCGAAGTGAGAAGAATAAAAGAGCATGTATGAGAAGAATAATGAATGTAAGGGAAGCAAGAGAGGTTTGTCAAGACCGTACTAAGTGGCGATCGATAGCCTCTGCCTACCCCAATGGGAATAATGGGCGTGAGTATAAGTAAGTAAGTAAGTAAAAAAAATGCTTTTTATCCGGATCCACGCTTTCTGATATAGAAAAGAATAGTAAACTCTTTATTGTACATCACAGATAGAGATGTTTTAGACATATTATTTAGTACAATTGGCGGTCTTATTGCTTAAAGCAATCTCTTCCAGACTTTGAATGGTGAGATCAGTACGATAATAAAAAAATAGGTAGATGTACAACACATAATGAATGAGAGTAGCAACTATTTTACATTACTTATATAAAACGAAAGCTTAACAACTTAACTTATTTCTAGTGAAGAATTAGTTAATAAATAATAATAAAAATATTTTTTCAATCATTTAAATTTTTCCTACCGAAGGGCTTGGGCTTACCCTTTAAATGGTAATTAAATAGGCCATGCTTCAAATAAATAAAGAATAAATAAAGGAAAGAAAAATTTCGACACAGGCGGGATTCGAACCCGCGACTTCGGGTATACGCCCCCGTCGCTCTTGCCAATTGAGCTACCGTGTCAATGGCTGCCAGCGCGAAATTCTTCTATCCTTTATTTCTTTTACACGTTTTAGTAGTGTTTGCCATAGTGGCAGCCATTGACACGGTAGGTCAATTGGCAAGAGCGACGGGGGCGTATACCCGAGGTCGCGGGTTCGAATCCCGCCTGTATCGAAATTTTTCTTTCCTTTATTTATTCTTTATTTATTAGTAATAATCCCCACATGAGATTTTCATGAACAAAAAGATTTAAATTACATGCTGCAAATGTTAAAAATAAGGGAGTTTTGGTATTTGCATACTTGGCTTGACGGACTTATTGGCAGACTTTTCAAAGGTTTTTTCATATTGTTTGGCTGTGTATTATCGGATACTGTAGACACTACTCCATCTCTTCAAATGGGTGTAGGTAAGAGGCGACTCATGATTTTGAGGTTTTTAGGTGGTTTTTGGGCGATGCGGTTGGAGAACCATCACAAACAACCTTTATTTCACCATCTTTTCCTTACGCAAGATCCAAAAGTGGTTAAGTAATTTCTAATTCCGCCGTCATACTCATGTATGTATGTATGTATGTTTTTCATATTACACTTACACTTAAAAAAGCGTGTATAAGGTCAGCTTTGACAGTAGCCAATGGTTTCCCCTTGACTAGTGCAGTGAAAGTCTCCTCTTTATCAGCTGAGAGTAGTAGAGATCCGAACCAAGACCGTTTCGTCAGCTCTGGTGAAGTCTTTGGTGTAAGGTGTACTTCTTCTGTTGATGCTGAAATAAAAAAAATATTAACATCTTTATAAATATGTTCGTAATAAAAACTGCTGTGTAGTGCCGGCTTAGAATAGCACTACCCCATTTCTTCCGGTGGGTGTACGTAAGAGGTGACTAACGGTATTGGGGCTTTTAATGGATTTTTGGGCGATGCGGGTGGAGACCCATCACCAACAACCTTTATTTTACCATCTTTTGCCCATTCAACTTTCCAAAAGTGGCTGAGGAATTTCTAATTCCTTAGCTCTGGCTACCCCATCTAGGGATTTATAGCCGTGAGTATATGTATGTATGTAATAAAAAATATAGTTGATAAACTTTTGTTGTACATGGCTAACCAAGAAATCTAGATTAACCGCGAAAGGGTGGCAATTTTCTCAAAATCACGTGCCATTAATGTCATCTTGTGTGCAGAGTAGCGTATCTTAGTTTACCTTGATTCGGTCACGTGATCTATCGCTGTTTTTGTACGAACATTTTGTCACTCACATGTCTAAGTACTACTTAGCCTTGTGGGTTACCTCACATTGTTTTCCCTCGACATTTTCAACCATGATAAATTAAACAAATATATGACATAACATAACATAAACGTTCACGCCGAATATCCCCGTAGGGGTTGGCAGAGGTAGTAATACTTCTGAACATCACTTGACTTTGTCACCTGATGTTCAGAGTACCCACGTTTTGCATGGACAGTGTACTCACGTGATAGGGGGCAGGCCTATCGCCGTTTTGTACGAATACACTGTCACATGACTAAGTACAACTCAGCCATGTGGGTTTCCTCACGCTGTTTTCCCTCACCGTTAACAACCATGATAAATTAACCACACATATGTCTTTAGAAAAGACAAATTGGTGTAGGCCCGGCCCAGGATTTGAACACTAGTTGTTTGCACGATTACCGAGTGTTCTACCCACTGGGCTATCACGGTTGCTATATATGACCCTAGAAAATAAACATTGGTGTAGGCTCAACTCAGGGTTCAAACTGACGACTTTCAGTATGAGAAGCTCTGGTGCTCCCCATCGACCTATGATTATATATGGCACTTAATATAAAATAAATAAATAAAATAAAATAATCATTTATTTCAAAGTAAAAAGATAAATCTTTGTTTTTTGAAAGTCAAATTCCAACTTAATGCTAAGTTTACTTCGGATTCGGAAGGTGTTTTGTTGAGAGAAGAACACGTAAGAAACTCGTTAACATACATCTTTTTACGTCCATTACAATTTTGGTGTTAGCCCGGAAACATCCTGCACAGAGCCCTGATGACACCAAGCCACTTCATCATTAATGTAATCATTAACATTGTAATAGGCTTTTGAACTAAGATTTCTTTTAACTACTGCTTTGAATTTTGTGTCTGATAAATTTAAAATGTCCTCAGGTATTATATTATACATTTTTACGCATAAGCCGATGAAATATGTATTTACTTTTGACAATCTGTATTTTTGTATTGAAATTTATAATAACATACAACTTCATCTTACTACTTATGCCAATTGGAAGTACTTTCTTGCTATCGTACATTATAATATACAATACTTATTCTCACCAAACTCTACCTAAGACTGATAAATACAAAGGTATAATAAAAAAAAAAGTAAAAAGTAAAAGACATTTATTTGGCAAATTAACAAACACACACAAAAACAAAATGAAACGTAATAAGAATAAAAACACAAAGATAAAAAAAGAAAAAAAAACATGAAAAGAAATAACTGTACATTGCCAAAAGGGTATCGTCTCAGCATGTGTGTCTGGAACGGGACTCAGACCGTTCCGAGACACGCTGGTTTTCAGCCGACACCGCCAAATTTAAATAAAAATAATAATAACAAATTTAGATAGTAACGTATAAAAGTGATAATAATAATGTTTTATTTCATAAGCAACAACATTTGAAATACTAACAAAATTTACGCAAGCACATACCAATGAATAAATATAGTAAAGCTTATAAACATACATACATACATACATATTCTCACGCCGTTAGTTCCCATTGGGGTAGGCAGAGACTATCGATCGCCACCTTGTACGATCCTGGCAAACCTCTCTGGCTTCGTTTACATCCATCAATCTTTTTATACATGCTCTTTTATTTATCTTATAAACATAGATAGAGAATATGATATAATTCATACAGAATTTAATAGGTGTAATTTACAATGCGATAAATGATAAGTCGGAATATATTAATAAAAAACACAATGAAATAAAAACTGTACCGTTTTAATAGGTCTTTTATTTGGAAGGATACAGTTTTTTATACAGGTGTAGTTTTTTATGTGTGTGTGTGTGAACGTACCTTGCATTTTCCGTCGATGGAATCTGGGCGATCCTAGCAGTGAATTCTTAATAGTATTCAGTCGTGCTCTCCAGGGCGCAGACGCACTGCCTCCTGGTGGCGAGGCTGCTGTTAATGTACTTCCTGAAAACAAGAGGCCAAAATCAAATTACAAATAACAATAATTAGTTGTGAAAACAAAAAAAGTTATAGTTATTTACTCAACGTAAAATAAACTATAATTTGGTTTCAGAAGTCACTTTATTTGTTATAAGTAAAATACTAATATGGACTTAAATTGTCTGAAAATAAAATATTTTTATTTATGTATAAAAAAATACGTGATTACTGCTGGCATCAGTATACAGGTGTAACAAGATCAAAATGGATTGTTAGGAAGATCGTTCCTAACATCTTTTACCATTGGACTAACTCAATAAGAGCAACTTTACTGGAGCAGAAGCGAGCGAAAGCTCCTCTTTGTCACAAACAATGTCATCCGTTGAACGCGCTTTGATCTATATTGCCATGAAATTTTGGCACACTGATCAACCAAATGATGATGGAATAGGCACCAAAAAATTAAAATTGGTCATCGAGTTCTCGAGAAATAATTTTGTAAACATTACTAGCGCGTGTTCAAATTTTATTAAATCAATTGAAGTTCTCGTTTAGCTCCAATTTTTTATTACCGCAAAGCCTTTATGCCTCCCTAGTTTTTATCACCCCAGTTCATTTTGTGACGAGCGTTAACCGATTTGCATGAAAAAGAGAAAAATAAAGTTGCTCTAAGCAAGTTGATCCCATAGTAAAAGTTGTTCAGGATGACTTTTCTAACAACCTCCTCTTAAGGGGGTGATCCATGATGGACCATCATTGATTGTATAAACCGTTGGCTCGTTGGCTCGCGTTGGTGATCCATTAGCGAAACAAGCCTCAGATGGTCTCAGTATCAAGCAGTCTACTCTCATCGTTGGCGAAGACATGGCGTGCTCCCAGACGGAGTTACTTTGTGCGATCGACAAAAAAGTCGCAAAAAGACCAACGGCTCGCTGGCTCGCCTGACCCACTCGCGGATTTCTACATCGCGGACTTAGAATTTCAAGCATGCACAATGAGCCAGCAAGCAAATCCACCGGTTTTTAAGGCGGCAAACTTTGAAATGCTCCATTGGCGATTTAGACCTTTGGTTCCCGAATTCGTTGGCGTACCGGCGGTTTTGCTCACAAACGGATCACCCCCTTCAGATTGTTACCCTGTTGCTTTACAACCTATACAGCTTGTAGCGTACCTGCCGGACTACCCATATTAGGGAATAAGGATTGCGTGGTTGTCGTGGCTGTGCATGTAGGCCCGGGGAGCGACGATCTTTCTCGGACTGGAAATATATACAAACAATATTAATAATTATAAATTTTAAAAAAACCGAGCAGTAAAAACATTATATTGTGCAATTGTGAAAGTCTTAGAAAATACTATAGTAAATATATTTAGAAAATTCGCAATTACGGATGTCAATAAAACTTTTAAACACCTATATGTATGTATATAAAGTAGTATGTAGCGCATAAAGCTATTTTTTATTGGAGCGAAGCTCCATTTACACCCGTTTTTTGTATTTCGCTTGTGACATCACTCCCCCTAAACGGCTGTATCGATGTCTGCTAATCTTTGCATGATGGTCATTAACTGCGAGCACATATATACTAAATCGTGATGGAGATTCAAAAAAATGTTGCCATAGAAGAATAATCACCCTTAAAAGATTCCCATGTAAGTCTATGGCAAACTATTATAAACTAAACTAGCACGCGCTCATAGAATTTTATTTTATCTGTTTTTGTCCGGCTTTGAATTTAAAAAATATTAAAATCCACACTAACAGCATCTCGATGAGCCTCTAGATTCGGCCTTTTTGATATTACAACCATGACAAAATTAAATTTAGCGATAACTTCGAGGTTTCAGTAAAATACACTTTAGTATCGATAGAGTTACCATATACGGGTATCTCAAGCCATAACTGTCCACGGGTAAAATCTGTTATAGATCGCCGTACAGCCAACCGCTTGAAGGTCCATTGGTCCCATTGATCTATATACATACATACATACACATACTCACGGCTATAATTCCCTAGAAGGGGTAGCCAGAGCCAAGGAATTATAAATTCCTCAGCCACTTTTGGAAGTTGAGTGGGGAAAAGGCGGTAAAATAAAGGTTTTTGGTGATGGGTCTCCAACCGCATCCCCCAAAAATCCAATAAAAAGCCCCGATCCCTTAGTCGCCTCTTACGACACCCGTGGGTAGAAAGGGGTAGCGACATTCTAAGCGGGCGCTACACGGCAATTCGGTATGCAAAGTTTTTTTTTGGTATTTATTAAATATTTTTATTCGATAGTAAACAAGAAAATAAAAGACTAATTTGTATATTTTCCATTTAGAATGAGTAATTGTAAAGTTATGATTTTTTAAAGATTGTTCAACTTTTGTACTTAATGACGTCATTTATTTGAACACTTTATTGCATACAGAATAGATATAATGTATTTTACAAAAGTACAGAACATAAAAACTTAGTACACAAAGGCGGACTTATCGCCTTAACGCGATTTCTTCCAGTCAACCTTTATGGTGAGGAAAAACAAGTACACAACTCTTAACTAGAAATAAATGATAATCAGTATGCAAAACCAAACTTAACTAAACACAACCTATTTACAACCTTAACCTAGATATTAATTTATATAACTAATATGTATAATAATAAATATTCTTCTACAGTATCTTAATAATATACATATATACACATATATATAAATAAATTATATATATTCTTATATAGTATAATAAATACAAATATATACATATACCTATCATTATAAAATCTACCAACCTAAGGTCTTAAAAAAAATGAGATTTTAATTTATTTTTAAATATGCTTAGCGATGATGACAGCCGTATGTCAACTGGTAGTGAGTTCCACAAATTAACCGCTTTGACTGCAAAGGAATCACTATATGTCGTACTGCTATGAGGAGGTACGCTCAACAACCTATTCTCCTGCGATCGCAAGGCACGGCCGTGGGAGGACAAGTATGTGAACTTACACCGAAGATAATGGGGGGCAGCAGGATTGTTAAGGGCATTATACA
This sequence comes from Bedellia somnulentella, assembly GCA_963576735.1. NCBI lineage: Eukaryota > Metazoa > Arthropoda > Insecta > Lepidoptera > Bedelliidae > Bedellia > Bedellia somnulentella. The sequence continues at coordinate 5,948,977 of OY755199.1, forward strand.
AAACACATAAAATATGAGTATTCCTCCGAAGTCGAATAGGGAGCCACTTTAGTTGAGCGCGATACTCAGAAACATGATCGTATTTACGTAATCCAAATATAAAACGGATACATAAATTCTGGAGACGTTCGAGTTTGTTAAGTAGCTCCTCTGTGAGGTCAAGATAGCTTACGTCTGCGTAATCAAGAATCGGAAGCAGTAGAGACTGCGCCAGCGTAATCTTAGTGTGGTGAGGCAGGAAAAATTGCAAGCGCTTAAGTGAGTGACAAGATGCAAAGACTTTTTTACTTACGGCTTCCACTTGGGGCAACCACGAAAATGTACTGTCCATTATAACTCCTAGATTTTTGACAGAATTGACAAAGGGAATATCGATGCCATCATAGGATGTCATCGATGGATAAAATCACGTAGCGACATGCAAATGAAGCGAAATGTTTTATAAAAATGTTACTGATTGCAAAACATATCACGAATTTGTGATGTCAAATGAAATTATTACGATATTATACTAAACAAACCTATGATTTTTGATATTTTATTAATAAACTGCAAAACCGTATGTCTTCCAAACAATATTGAAGGTCAAACACTGTTACAGTTTTTTGATAAAATAACAGTCATCTTAGCTTCAATTGATATAATTTCAAGAAAATATTGTTTATAACCATAATATCTCGAAATGGTTTTGTAATCAGCATCACTTTAGTAAAACTTTGCATACCGAATTGATACTATACGGTACAATACTAGTATACAGATCAATGGTTGGTCCCTATACGCCTGTACGAAGAAAACTATATTTGGCTTTGCAGCTGTCAAATGCCGACCTTTTCTGTCTCTAAAAAGCCGTTCTAAGCCACCGCGCTGCGTGTTGAAATATGGCTTAAACTATTCAGGGTAAGCTGGAACCTCTCCGAACGTACATGTATGAGCTGTGATGATGAGGATCATGATGATTAAATAAATAATGATGATATAAATAGTGACTTACTTCTAGGCGTCTGCGAGGGACTATGAGGTCTGACGGATACATTTGATGCATTGACAGCTGGTTCATTTATTATTATTACTGCTTCTCCTGGTTCGCCACCTGAGTAATATAATTTGGAATAAATATTACATAACATAACATAAACGTCCACGCCGAATATCCCCGAAGGGGTTGGCAGAGGTACTAATACTTCTGAACATCACTTGACTTTGTCACCTGGTGTTCAGAGTACCCACGTTTTGCATGGACAGTGTACTCACGTGATAGGGGGCAGGCCTATCGCCGTTTTGTACCAAAAAACTGTCACATGACTAAGTACAACTCAGCCTTGTGGGTTTCCTCACGATATTTTCCCTCGCCGTTAACAACCATGATAAATTAACCACACAGATTTGAACACTAGTCGTTTGCACGATAACCGAGTATTCTATCCACTGGGCTATCACGGCTGTATAAATAATAATAATTATTAAAGCTTATTTTATTTTCTTTGGAAGATTAACTTATTAGTCTAGTTTAAAAAAATATAATAACTAGGTACTAGTTAAGAATACACAATGACGTTTACAAATCTTCACCTATAGAAATATTGTATTTTAAAAAGGACGGAAAAAGGTATGTCAAATTGGTTTCGGCGCATTGAGAGGATGGATTCAATAGGTAAAAGAGATATATAGAGCCGATGTATAGGTATAATGATGACCATGGATGAAAAATTTAGATTAAATAGAAAATGTGCTCAAAAATGAGTACAAAGGATAAAAGAGTATGAATTGATTATTGTAAAAGAAGGGCGAGAGATTCACCACGATTGTACAAAGTAGCACTCGATTGCCCCTGTCTAAGTATTTATTTATTTATTTATTCCAAAAAACATTCATTACAGGCATAAACCTAATGCGATGACATTTTAAATTAAATTTTAACATATTTAAATTTATGATACTATCTTACTTATTGTAACAAAGATATTTCAAGGCAACGATTGTGAAGTCACCCAGATGACATGCAAAAACATCCACATTTTCAGCAATTTCCCGCAAAGCCACTAGTGCTCTGACCAGAGGGCACTGCTGCAATAAATTAGTGCGCGACTGTGGTAAGGCAAAAATTTTCCCTGTCGTCGTCTCTATGTATATGTATAATCATCATTAGATTCCCGGTTTTAAATGATGAGAAATGAAATAATGATTAAAGTTACTTACTTATATTTAAACTGATAGTGGGTCCAGTGGAATTGGCTCTTTGGTGATGATGCTCCCTAATTGAAGGTGATGCTGAAAAATAAAATCATATATTGTAATAAAAAAATACAAAACCATGATTACTATCGTAATTTATATAGGGCTATTGATACGATACCCTTTGTTCGGTTTAAAACTATTGTTAGTTCGACATAACACTACCAATCCACAACCAATCCACTAGCAATCACCAATTATTTTCCACTCCACATTTCCTCCCACCATAACCCCATTCCCCCTCCAAATTTTATTAATAACTTTGACTTTGTTTAATCTTGAGTTCTGGCCACCCCTTAATAGGATACCCATGAGTATAGGTAGGCACACTTACCCAGTGGCGATCCAGGAGTGGCTGGTGTTCCACCCAGTGACGACACTCTGTGGGGAGTGTGCCCAGCTGTAAGAAGAAATAGTTTAAGTTATAAATTAATAAATATAAACTAAGTAAGACTTGTATTCTGGGATACTAACTCAACGATATATTTAAAATTATATAATACATATATAAATAACACCCAAGACTAAGAAACAATCATTTATGCTCATCACACAAATATTGCTCTCAGCGGGGATCGAACCCGCAACCTCCGGACCAAGAAGCTAGACACCTATCCACTCGGCCACGGCTGTCGTCATATTTATATGTGTATATTATGTATGCATTGTATAGGAACTTTATTTCAGCTAATGCTCTACTCTACTTTAAAAAGTGGCAGAAAAATTCCTAAAATTAAGCTTTTTTGTTTATAGCCGTTGGTGAATGTATGTTTAGAATATTAAGTTGGTTTGGGCAAGAAGAGAAGATGGATGTAAGTGATTTGGATTGGAGGAAGAGGAATAAAGAACAATTAGGGATGGTAACGTCAGTAAATATACAAGATACAATAGATAATGTGCCTAGATACAGGTAGGCGTCCTGATTTTCAATAATAACAGGGCATGTGTGGAAAATGTGCTGTGTAGTGTCGGCTTAGAATAGAACTACCCTGATTCTTCCGGTGGGTGTACGTAAGAGGTGACTATCCGTATTGGGGACTTTAAGGAAATTTTGGGCAAAGTGGTTGGAGACCCATCACCAACATACTTGATTTAACCATTTATTCCCCACGCAACTTTCCAAAAGTGGCTGAGGAATTTTTAATTCCTTAGCTCTTGCTACCCCTTCTAGGGATTTATAGCCGTGAGTATATGTATGTATGTATGTAAAAATAGATAAAATTAAATGAAGCTTCTCATGGTTTGCCAGGATCGCACAAAGTTGTGATCGACAATATATGCCTCTCCCAATGACAACTAATGGCGTGAGTAAATTAAAAATCCACCAATATAAGAAAGGCTTTGATAAAACTTTAAAGGAAATATGATTACGCTTATATTATTAACTCAGTTTAAAATGTTATCGAAGCACATTCAAACCTGCCCGGCTAGTACGAGCGGTGTTTCAACTAGTTATCGCGTGGGATAAGCAGTCATCTCTTACGCACTTACTTAGTATCGTATACTGCCATCTCATTCTAACCGTTATCGTGTCGATAAAATAGCGCTCGTGCTTGTCCTACTGGTTTTCATTCAAATCGGGTTTATTCGGGTTTTCTCGGGTGAAATAGAGAAGCTAAACAATCATATTAGTTTATTGAATGAATTGATGTTCGGACGGCACATTTAACCGTCAGTTACGGCTACAATAGCCCAGCGTAATGGTAAAGTCCACAACCAAATGTAATAGGTCACATCACTATAATCGGAAAAGGCGTGAGCTCTTCTATGGGGGCATAAATCAGATGTGATGATGATAATAATAAAAAGTATATTTACCTGGAGGGCTAGCTGGCAGATGCGGCGAGGACCGTCCCTCCCGGCGGCTGGCTGACCTACTGCGACCAAACCTGCTCTCAGCGTTACTTTATATTGAAACACTAACTATTACTACTCCACTTAAACCCTCACTCCGAATATCCATAAATTATTCTGAATATCACGTGACATTATTGTCTATTGCGACATGATAGTGGGTAGAACATCCGCCCAAAAAACAGAAGGGCGTGAGTTCCAATCCTGGGTCGGGCCTACACCAATTTGTCTTTTCTAAAGTCATATGTGTGGTTAATATATCATGGTTGTTAACGGTGAGGGAAAACATCGTGAGGAAAACCACATGGCTGAGTTGTACTTAGTCATGTGACAGTGTATTCGTACAAAACGGCGATAGGCCTGCCCCCTATCACGTAAGTACACTGTCTAAGCAAAACGTGGGTACCTTCTCTGGACACTAGATGGCGCTGCCATGTGAATACAGAAGTATTGATACCTCTGCCAACCCCTTCGGGGATAAACGGCGTGAACTTTTATGTTTTTTATGTTTATTATTGTATATTGGTATTCAAAGCAAGGGAGGATCCAACCCTATTCGACCTACGACCTCACACTTTTATGATCTTATGAGGCTGAATCTGATATGATGATACTAATTACTATGGTTAAGAGATTTTTGGGTGCCTATGCCCATAAACTTTTTTGAGGGCTGGATCCGTGCCTGATTGAAAGTACCCTTGTGTGTACTCATGTAATAGCTGTTTTGTACGAATACACTGTCATATTGTCGTGTAGTGTCGGCTTAGAATAACACTACCCCATTTCTACCCGTGGGTGATCGTAAGAGGCGACTAACGGTATTGGGGCTTTTAAGGGATTTTTGGGCGATGCGGTTGGAGAATCATCACCAACAACCTTTATTTTACCATCTTTTCCCCGCTCAACTTCCAAAAGTGGCTGAGAAATTTATGATACCTTGGCTCTGGCTACCCCTTCAAGGGAATTATAGCCGTGAGTATATGTATGTATGTTCTTTTATAAGGTACAATTTTTCTGTATGGATCCAAAACAGTTAATGTTGAATCGGTCTATTGTGGCTGGAGAACCATCAACAACTATCCTTTATTTTAAAATCTTTTCCCCATTCAACTTCCAAAAGTGGCTCAGGAATTTCTAATTCCGAAATTCTGGACAATCTCTATGTGTAGCCATGAGTATATTAAGGCAGTAGACAAATACTTGTTCCATATTATAGCGAAATTCAATGTTTAAAATTACGGTAAAACTAAAGTTATGTTATTAATCTATTAAAAATCTAAAATTACCTGAATTGCGATCTCCGAGGGGTTATTGGCGATCCTTCACTAATCTGGCCAAATTGGGTCGACTGTCCGTTCACCTGAAAATATAAATAGTATATTATATTATACCTTTCCGCCCACGGCTTCGCCCGCGTGGAAAATGGTTACATTGGGGTATAAAGCACAACTATACCAGATCTTCTCAATCCCACGCTTTCCCTCAGGAATATGTTTTTTCTTCGAAATAAAAAGTACCCTATTATTTAATCCACACTTTTAACTACACGTTTGTAACATTTCAAAGCAATCGGTTTGGTTGTTACGGCGTGAGAGGGGAACAAACAGACCAACAGACAAACTCACTTTCCGATTTAAAATATTAGTGAGGATTCCTATTCATGTGTCAACTTGTTTTATTTGTTATTTATCATTTAGCTTACATACGTTTACGTTTTTCGCCTTAAAAAACTTAATAATCAAATGTCTTCTATGTCTATATCAAATCTTAATATAAATTAAAATATAAGGTTTAGTTTTAAAAAAGTCTGTGCCATTATAGTACCATTATTAGTTAAGCGCAATACACACTGGGCCCGCCGTGCCGCCTTTTTTCTTTTCGGAAACTTTTCTCGGCTGTTTATTTTTCATACATAGGTAAGATATAATTCTTTCAACACAGGATGCCGGGCTCAGTGTGTTTTGCGTTTAACATTCACAGTCATAAAACCAAGTACTATGTTTCATGAAAATGTTGTAAAATATCCTTATATTAGCCTACCTTGCAAGTATCAAGTCTTTTCTTCGGCGGGTCAGCTCTGGTCACAGCCACCGGGGGTTTGGGTTCGTCATCCCGGGCGGGTCTTCTTCGTTTGCGTTCCAGCAGCAGGAAGTATATAACTTTCTCTGTGTTGTGGCTGGAAATTTGGTGATAACGTGATACATAAAACAGTTATCATTTATTAACTAACTAGCTTTCCGCCCACGGCTTCGCCCGCGTGGTAATCGGTTATATTGCGGTATAAAGCACAACTATAAGAAAACTTCTCATTCCCACGATTTCCCTCGGGAATATCATTTTTTCCGGGAAGGAAAGTACCCTATTATTTAATCCGGACTACTAACTATACGCCTGCAAAATTTCAAAACAATCAGTTCCGTAGTTACGGCGTTAAAGAGGAACAAACAAACAAACAAACTCACTTTCCGATTTATAATATTAGTAAGGATATTGCCGTGTAGTACCGGCTTAGAATGTCACTACCCCTTTCTACCTAAGGGTTTTGTGAGAAGCGACTAAGGGTATTGGACGATGCGCTTGGAGACCCATCACTAACGGTACTTCATTTCTAATATCTTGTAACTTCCAAATATGGTTGAGGATTTTCTAGCTCTAAAACTCTGGGTATCCCTTTTTGGGATTTACCGCCGTGAGGATATGTCAGTATGTATGTTTTAGTAATTATTGTGTACGATCAATAAAACAAATTTTGTCGTCTATGTGGATGACATTTGCTAATTAGAGCCTTTGCATATCACGTTTTTCAAGTGCATTGTTGAAGATAGACGGTCGCGAAGGTTTGTAATCAGAGGGCCGATTAATGAGCTAAGTCAGATTCACATAAAAAAATAATACATAAATTATACTTACTGTGGACTTAACAGGTCTTGTATTAACTTATCACGTTGCTTAAAACATCCTAAACTGCAAATGGCCTGAAAAACATTAAATGGTGGTTAAAAATGCTTGTTCATTTCGTTGGAAAACCAGCGTTTACAGGATTGGTTTTACATAAACATAAACGTTCACGCCGTTTATCCCCGAAGGGGTTGGCAGAGGTACCAATACTCCTGAACTCACATGGCAAGCGCCATCTAGTTTCCAGAGAAGGTACCCACGTTTTGCTTAGACAGTGTACTCACGTGAGTGGCAGGCCTATCGCCGTTTTGAACGAATACACTGTCACATGACTAAGTACAACTCAGCCATGTGGGTTTCCTCACGATGTTTTCCCTCACCGTTAGCAACCATGATAAATTAACCACACATATGACTTTAGAAAAGACAAATTGGTGTAGGCCCGTCCCAGGATTGGAACTCACGCCCTTCTGTTTTCGGGCGGGTGTTCTACCCACTGGACTATCATGTCGCTAGGATTAGGATTGGTTTTAATAATAATAATAATAAATATAAGACATTAATTTCTTAAAACTGAAACATACATAACAATGCTCCTGTTTGGGTTTATTTAGACTTTTGATTGCCAATTGGTACGATTTCTGACAAACCCTTCTAATTTATTCTCTTCAGCGTCCCCATATTTAGTCATGTGATAATTATTTGTAATTAATACAATAATTAACTGCCTATCATCCGCTTCATACAAGGGATTGTATGAAGCGGATGATATTGTTGAAAGGGATCAAAGTGGGATCGAACTTTGATCCCTTTCCTATCTTTTTGTGGTGATAATAGTAGGCAAAAAATTTATACCTTTTTGTTATATTTACTTATTAAAGCATTTGTTGATTTTATTTATAAGTTTATATACCATTAGTACGCACTAAAGAAGGGAGAGTAAGGTTATGGTACCTCTCATGTTTTCTTTACATTCATCGATATTTTTGTATATGCTCATTTATTGTCAACCCTTTGCCTGAAGCACACTCTCTACGAGATCCAACAACAGACAAAGATATACAAAAAATCAACTTCATTATAGCCAAATCCACTTAAGAGCTTATTCCATCACACTTTGTCGTTTCTGAATTCAGACGTCCTTCGATGTTACTGCCGCAGACGCTTGTTATTCCACTACAAAATTTGTCTGCTTTTCAGAAGCCTAGCGTTCTGAACGTTATTCCACTAGTCTGAATTCAGATTCTGTGGCTCTCAGACGTCTTCATTCAGACAAATGGAATAAGCTCTTAACTTGTAACACATTAGGGTAGGGTCTATAGCATAAACCGAGGGCAGAAACCTAGTGTGCACGAACTCTACGTAATATCTCTGCCTATGTGATACATATCCGTATAGTATTAGTTCCAAACGATTGTGGTATTTATCATGATATACCAAAATTAAACAATATTTTGATACATGCTCATTTTTTCACCACTCCTTGTCTTTATTGCACACAATAAATATGATCCAAATGTTACCTTTTTAATCTTCATCTACTCATTTCACATAAGAACCCGTTTATTTTCTAGCAAAATCAACTTACTTGTAACACATCAGGGTCTATAGCGTAAGCCGAGGGTAAGACCCTGGTCTGCACGACCTCCATCATCGGTAGTTCCTGTTCGAGCTCCCCCCGCCCGCCGGCCGTCACCCAGCCGTGCCGGGTTATTTCTGATAGCTGGAAAAAATATATATTTTATTTTACATTCTTCGGAAAATTCACAACAACCTAAATATACACACATTTAAATCATAACGTTTGTGTGTGTGTAAGCCTATACTTTGTAAGATAACATAAAACATAAACGTTCACGCCGTTTGTAAGATAAGTGGGAAATAATATGACGACCGTGATAGCCCAGTGGGTAGAACACTCGGTTATCGTGCAAACGATTAGTGTTCAAATCCTGGGTCGGGCCTACACCAATTTGTCTTTTCTAAAGACATATGTGTGGTTAATTTATCATGGTTGTTAACGGTGAGGGAAAACATTGTGAGGAAACCCACATGGCTGAGTTGTACTTAGTCATGTGACAGTGTATTCGTACAAAACGGCGATAGGCCTGCCCCCTATCACGTGAGTACACTGTCCATGCAAAACGTGGGTACTCTGAACACCAGGTGACAAAGTGACGTGATGTTCAGAAGTATTAGTACCTCTGCCAACCCCTTCGGGGATATTCGGCGTGAACGTTTATGTTTATGTTATGGGAAATAATATAAAATAAAGCACCTTGTAAGATGAGAGGAAAATGATATTACCTTTGATTACAACTCAATTTAAACATTTACGCCGTATATATCTGAATAATAATATAATATAATCCCTGATGAGGGATAACAGGACTACATGATATGATGATATCATGAATATCATTCTACATTAATATCACCTGTTGTTTCGAGTACTCACGTTTTGCTTGGACAGTGTACTGTACATAAGAAGCAGGACTCTCGCCGTTGTTTTAAAGAATACTGTCACATCACTAAGTAATACTAAGCCATGTAGGATATCTGTAAGATAGTATCTGACGATGTTTTCCCTGATTGACAACAAGCTTAATAAATTAAACACACTTTATATAAGTTTCATTGGAGTAGGTCAGATTTAATTATGCGTTAAGTCTGTTATGGTAAATATAATACTGCCCAGAAGTTAGAATATAACAAAAAATCCTATGTTAGCAAATATATATCGCCTAAGAGCCCGTACAGTACATTCAAGTGGATCTGGAATCGAACCTTAGACCTCTAGGTCCCTCTAGGTAGTGTGTTGAAACATCGAAAAGTTTGTACTACCGAGGCAGTCTCGGTGAGCTTTAAAATTATTGGTAGCTTAAATTTGTACGATATTTTATAGACAAAAGAATTGGAGCTTTAAAGTGTTTGTTGAGCGATTTGCTTAGAGACCCATCACCAACAAGATTTATTGTACAATTGTTACTCACTCTACTTTGAAAAATAACCAAAGAATTTTCAATTCTTGAGCTCTGGCTTCCCCTATTTGAGATTTATAGCCGTAAGTATAAGTACATATGGGCCATACTTACCGTCATTCTTTTCTCAGGGTTGACCTCAATCATTCCGCGAAGGAGTTGTTGACAGTCAGGCGGCACAAAGTGAGGTATGTGGAAAACACCACGTTTGACCTGAAATTAACAAAAACCTGACATTAATTTGTAAAAACACTACCTCAAAATGAAGATGTTTTTGAACTATATCTTAAAAATCCTGAACAATACTCGTAAAATGTTTAAGATCGCCTCAAAAAGGGAGTTAGGTTGGTAGGTTCAGGAAAACAGGACGCGTAGCAAACTTAATATTAGCCCCGCAGCCTCAAATTACCGTAACGTATTTTCACACGATCTGGTTGCCGGATATTGGAATAGAATAGAATATAATAGAAAACTTTTATTGAACATCACAGATAAAGACATTTTATATAATTTATATACAGAAGTGTAACGCCATATCACTTAGCTTTACGGCTTAGTTCATCCAGAAAAACCAACCATTACAATACACTTACCTACCTTCTCCAACAGTTGTCTTAACTTCTCAACATTTATAGGTTTTATATTGTTTTGTGTCCAATGTGTTTCTCTAAGAAGGTTTTATAAAAATATATTTTAATCTTATTTAAAACAATTGTATAAGGTTATCATCATACACGCGTACTTAATAAGTCTCATCTTTTTAAGTGAACTTTTAATATGTTTTCACTATATAAGTTTTTTTTTGTTTTGCTCAATTTGCCAAATAAATTATTTTTACTCTTACATACATACATATACTCACGGCTATAAATCCCTTAACGGGGTAGCCAGAGCTTTGGAATGAGAAACTCCTCAACCACTTTTGGAAGTTGATTGGGGAAAAGATGGTAATAAGAAATGTTTTTGGTGACTGGTCTCCAACCACATCGCCCAAAAATCACTTAAAAAGCCCCAATACCCCTAGTCGTCTCTTACGATCACCCACAGGTAGAAATGGGATAGTGTTATTCTAAGCCGACACTACACTGCAAATTACTCTTATTTACTTTAAATGAAATGCTCTTACCTTCTCTAACAATTGCCTTAGGTTATCATCATCAAACGGTAGAGCGCCGACCAGTAGCGCGTACAGTATGACTCCGCACGACCACACGTCTGCGCGACGACCGTCGTACTTTTCACCCTGAAATTATAGTTTTTTAAATAAAATACATAACATAATAACATAAACGTTCACGCCGTTTTTCCCCGAAGGGGTTGGCAGAGGTACTAATACTTCTGAACATCACGTGACTTTGTCACCCGGTGTTCAGAGTACCCACGTTTTGCATGGACAGTGTACTCACGTGATAGGGGGCAGGCCTATCGCCGTTTTGTACCAATACACTGTCACATGACTAAGTACAACTCAGCCATGTGGGTTTCCTCACGATGTTTTCCCTCACCGTTAACAACCATGATAAATTAACCACATATATGTCTTTAGAAAAGACAAATTGGTGTAGGCCCGACCCAGGATTTGAAGACTAGTCGTTTGCACGATAACCGAGTGTTCTACCCACTGGGCTATTACGGTTTTTAATTTAAAAAAACATTACATTTAATTTTAAATTAAATGATATATAGACATTAATTGATTACTAGCTTTCCGTCCGCGACTACGTCTGCGTATAATATGCGTGACCTTGAATAAAGCGTCTGAAAAGATCTTGTTATCAAAAAAGGAACATCGCGATGAGTAGTCACTCAAGGCTCAAGAGTTATGGTTTTTTGATACTTCTGTGGAAACGTCTTACGGGATCCGGAATATATGTTGTTATAGATGATAATCCGGTATGAAAGCCTTTCAATATCATAAGTACGACAGACCGTGGGAAGAAATGAATAGTAGTATTCTAAGTCGACACTACACAGACAGCTAAGGATAAAATTATTAACGCACAAATAAACGATTGTAATAACTTAAATTCCGGACAAGCATAATGTAGACCTGATAGGAATGTAGGCTCAGCGAGAAACATAATTAATATGGTCTAAGTCAATATACAAATAATCATTCTAATAACCTCCGGATAAGCATAACGTGGGCTCCCGTAGGATGTCTCCGTACACACACACACACAGCGAAGGACATAATTATTATAGTCTGAGTCAATATCTACCCTGTATCATTGCACCAAACAAGCAGCCCTCAGAGAGGAAAGGACGAATTGTGCGGCGGGTCAAGAGTGCTACGACTGAGAAGAAAGTCAATATTTGTAGTTTAGATAAAGACTTACTCTAATAACCTCCGGACAAGCATAGTGCGGGTTCCTGAAGGAGGTGTTTGCACCCAGTTGAGGATATAATGAAAAGAGTCTAATTTAATATTCCTAGTACAGAAATAAACTTACTCAGCAGAGCGTCTCCAATCTCCTTCTCCTCTAACACAGCTAAGGATATAATTAAAAAAGTCTAATTTAATATTTCTAGTATACAAATAAACTTACTCTAATAACCTCCGGACACGCATAGTGCGGGCTCCCGCAGGAAGTCTCGAGCATGGAGCCCGCCGGCTGGAGAGACGCCATGCCGAAGTCCGCGATCTTGATGTTGTTCCGCTCGTCCAGCAGCAGGTTCTCCGGTTTTAGGTCGCGGTGGCTGGAACGAGAGTGAAGTTAGAGGGAACGAGAGTGAATTATTAGAGGTATTTTTTTGTTTGAATTCAAAGTTGTTTTTTATTAAATTAGGTGTATTTATTGGTATCTGTTTTCATTGGAGGCTTGATTGCAAAGATCACGGAGGCACACAAAAACACTTTATTTTCATACTGTATTACATAACAACTCTGTCGAAGGGCACTTGCCCGTGCCGTTCGCCCTAGATCCACCACTACGTAAATGATCAAGATTTTTGTTTTAAAAGAGGAAGAATGGTCTAGGCTTTTGGTGTTAACTTGTATATTAACCAAGCATTTTTGTCTGTAATTTTAATTTTTCTGGAGAGAGAAATTATGATAAAAGGAGAGTTGGAAAGGAAAACCCACTGCTAATACATGTAAATAAAATAGAGAACGTCCTCGAAAAGGCAGAATCTGAATAAAAGAAAGATGAAGAATAAAAGAGCATGAATGAGGAATACCAAATAGCGACTGTTTGGCCTAACCCAATGTAACCAAAGTCATCAGTATATTTACGTATCACTCGATTCCTTACCAAATAGAATGACTATGACAGAAGTCCAAAGCAGAAATGATCTGTCTGAAGAACCGCCTCGCCTCCTTCGGGGTGAGCCGGCCTTTCTTAACGAGGTAGTCGAACAGCTCGCCGCCACTCACGTGCTCTAGGACTAGGTATCTAAAAATTAGTTTATGATTAATGTAGGTATCATCATAGTTCATATTTATAGTCTTTCTAGTTTTTTCATACATCTATAATTACGGTTATGGCATATGGTTTATATCCTAATAAGGGGTAGCTAGAACCCCGGAAATAATTCCTCAGTCACCTTTTGAAGTTAGTTGGGAAAAAATGGTAAGAATATGAAATAGGTTGCTCGACAAAAAATATGGTACAGAGCGCTCCACGCTTTTTCACAATAATCTTACGCCCGATTTATGAAAATCGAGTCTTCCAGTTGAGAACCACTTAAGTATCGTTCTCTCGCATTGAAATCTTAACAACTGAATGAGACAAAACAATACTTAAGTCGTTCTCAGCTTGAATACTCAATTCAGAAATCGCGCGTTAGTGTTTTTGGTTCATAACCATTTCCAGCTTATATTAAGAATTATTGTTCAACTAAGAATAGTTAGAACGACTTTAAAACCGTGTTTTGTTTAGTTTTTTTAAACTTTATTTTTTAAGTTTTAATTTTTCGATGTGGCTGAGGACTCTTACCAACCATCCTTAATTATAAAATAATTCTGCACTCGACTTCCAAAAGTAGCTGGACAATTTATAATTATGAATATTTGGCTACCCTTCTGTTTAATTCATAGCCGTGTGTTGTGTATATGTATGTATGTTTACGTGATAGATTTGCCAAGATTATGATCAATATTATCTGCGCAATATGCCATACATTTATCAATACAATTTCATAAATAATACTCACAAATATTTCTTATTCTCATACACATCAGAGAGTCCCAGGACGTGAGGATGTTCTATTAACTTCATTATGGCTATTTCTCTTTCCACCTGCAATCAAAACAAATACAAATTATTTACTTGAACTCAAAACATGCCTTGTACGCCTCATATCTCTGAAGGAGTAGCTGAGATATCTTTTTCATCTAGGTCTAGTACGAGTGTTATTTTATCGACACGATATCGTTTAGAATGAGATGACAGTATAGGATATTAAGTAAGTGCGTAAGAGATGGCTGTTTTTTACCACGCGATATCTAGTCAAAAGGCCGTTCGTACTAGCAATATGCTGTTTTAGGACCCAACTTTTGCTTGGAGAGTGAACTCGTGTGTAAAGGGGTAGGCTTATCAGCGAATAGTGTAAAGTGATCTTCGATTTTTAATCATGAGTATAAGTAAAAAAAAACTAAAAACTGCTTACCTTCATTAGAACAGATTCGCTAAGTTTTTCTCTATTAATTATTTTCACGGCCACCTTCTTGCCTGTGACGCAATGAACACCCAATTTTACTAAACCTGAAATAATAAAATATAATGCTTATAAGTAGCTATTTATCATCACCATCATTAGCCAATAGACATCTTGACCCTTTGAGTCGTTAAATGGGCAAGAGATTTACTCTTCAAGCGGACAATAAAAATTAAGTTTGTGTTTTAACAGCTTTTTAAAAATAGCATGTCGCACTCACTTCTTTAAATGTTAAACTATGTTTATTAAAAATAATTGGAAGAATAGTACTTCTAATTATGCCAATTACGAGTCCATGAAATAAATCGTTGGATTCGTCATTTATAACTATGAAGAAAATTCGCAATAACTGAATCTTTCTTTTGTGCGAGCGCGACATAAGTAAACATTAGGGTCGAGAAGAGATACGGATAAAAACGGATGGATGGATCGCACACCTCCAGGGAATTAATAATGGCGATCACATAATGCTGTGGGTAGACCTCCCACAAGATGGGACGACGACTTAGTGGAAGTCGTTAGATGTCGATGGGTGAGGGCAGCGCAGGACCGGTCGTTGTGGAGATCTTTGGGGAGGCATATGTCCAGCAGTGGATGATTGGTTGAGGTAGTTATTGCCTATTATGTATTTTTTTATTACTAATGTATTAAGTTCCTTGCTGTGTAGTGCCGGCTTAGAATAGCACTACCCCATTTCTTCCGGTTGGTGTACGTAAGAGGCGACTAACGGTATTGGGGCTTTTAAGGGATTTTTGGGCGATGCGGTTGGAGACCCATCACCAAAAACCTTTATTTCACCATCTTTTCCTTACGCAACTTCCAAAAGTGGCTGAGGAATTTCTAATTCCCTAGCTCTGGCTACCCCTTCAAGGGATTTACAGCCGTGAGTATATGTATGTATGTATGTATGTATGTAGTTTAAACCTTGTGGGAATGAATGCAGCACATGTGCCGTATTTATACCTCATGAATCATAATTCAGGTGGCATGATACGGGTTCACACCTCTATGGATTTTCGGAAGGCTTAAATTTTTATTATCGTATTAAATATTAAACCCGTTTTTGTTCAATTACTTTGTTGTCTAAGTAATAATTTAAAGTTTAGTTGTTTAATATATTAACATTACTTAGGCTTCAAGTATGTACACGAAAGTGAAAGAGTAGCAGATTGGTGTTAAAAGCATATATCAATCAGTTTGTTTGGATATATATAAATGTACGTGTTAAGTAGATACTCTTCCTGTAATCTAATCTAATGTTATTTTTTGTAGCTCTGGTAATTTTCAATAAAACTTAACCATATCCCCCATAAAACGATAGCATAATGAATGTGACTTATTATTTATATAATTATTAGAATAAACTGTCTTTTAAAAAAAAATAGGATAAAATGGAAATCTACCATAACCTAAACCCAAAATTACACAACCCTCCCTCAACAGCAAAAGTTGCTTAAAACTAATCCAACAACTCAAAAAGGTTGCATACAACCTGAAACTTGAAAATAAACCTTAACTCATCACCACAAGACTGAAAATTAAATAAATACTTACCCGTTTGCCCTTTCCCTAAGGTCTTTTCCAATCGAAAAGGGCCTACATATTGATAGGCCTCCTGGGCCGTATTAGTAGTCCCACTGTCCATATTCACGCCTTAACTCGTCTGGGTGTAGGTAGAAACTCCGTCAATCATATATCTTCTGTGCGAAAACATTTTAGCTTCGGATGCTTTCGGAACATTTTTGAAATACGGTCTTCTATGGTTCAATATTGTGTTTTTTAGGCATCTGTTGAGGAAAAAATTAGAGCACGTAATTAATAGTAGCCGTTTACTGTCGGCCTAGAATAGTATTGACCCATCCCTGACAGTGGATGTTGTAAGGAGCGACTTCGGGTTTTGGAAATTATATTAAAGTGATTTTGGGGAGGTGATTGGAGACCCATCACCAATATTTTTTTTATTTTACCATCCTTACATATATCTTCCAAAAGTTTCTAAATAAATGATGGTAATTATGAAGCTGCTGTACAAGCTTATTTCTACCATACATAATAATAATTATAAAATAATAAAATTCTTTATTGACTAACAATCATAACACACCTTAATACAAAGAATAAAATAAGAAGATAAAGATACATACATACATACATATTCTCACGCCGTTAGTTCCTATTGGGGTAGGCAGAGACTATCGATCGCCACCTTGCACGATCCTGGCAAACCTCTCTGGCTTCGTTTACATCCATCAATCTTTTCATACATGCTCTTTTATTCTTCATACTGCGGACACCTGCCTTTTTGAGCACATTTTCTATTTGATCCAAATGTGTCCTCCGGGTAACATTTCGAAAATTCGAATATCTCAAATCCGAAATTCACTATTCAGAAAACTGTTCATTTACATATTTCATTCACATAATTTACGTATCACAGATGATTCATTTTCCACAACTTCATTAGTACATAAATACATTTTCTAGAAGTATCACTTCCCAGAAAAACTAAAACCAGATTATTAAAATGAATTTTTTGCTTTTACCAACTATATCTTTTACCATAATCTCGTTATTCCAAAGGTTTAAAAGACCGAAGTAACTTTATCTATAGTCTTACATATCGTAAATCTCTTTAACCAGATATTTTTTATGTTAGAAAAAATTTATCAATAGAACGCGGATGCATGCCTGTTTGTATGTATACTTGCTTGCTTGTTTGCATGCTTGGTTGCATGTAGGGGGGATGCAGGGGGTCCCCCTGCTTGGGGGGGTCGGGGGGCGAAAGCCCCCTATAGACAAAGAAAAGTTAGGTTACATTCAGTTAGGTTAGGTTAGGTTAGATTATGTATAAAACGAGCGAGCGTAGCGCAGCGGAGCGAGCACCTAAATGTCTGATGCATGGTATACTACTAAACGGGGTATACTACTTACTTAAAATATGCCTGCAAAATTATTCATAGCAGTTGGTATCATTCAATACATCTGTATTTCAAATATATGGAAAATGATTTTTTGGAATAGTGATTATTCGGAAAAGCAATATTGCGGAATTAAGGTATATCTGGTTTTCGATTCTTCGGAAATCCGTTCTAGTGGTTAATCAAAATGATAGTAAACAAAAACAAAAACCAAACGATAATCTGGAATGTAAGAATATGGTATATGAAATTTCGATAAAACAATATTATGGCAATTAAAAAAAAAGCGATTAGTTTTCGGTAAAATAATATTCGGGTTTAAAAGTTTCGGATATACAGTATGTAACCGTGTTCCTAAGCTCTGTCTAATCCTTTCTGGGATTTATGGCCGTGAGTATATGTACGCATCCCAGCGTTCATTTATTCACAGGCACGATTACATAGCATACATTATGTTATATAATTTACTTTGGCGAGTAATGTAGGATTTACTTTTCGCTTTTACAAGTTGGCGTTGGTCCAACAAGACATTTCATAAATAAATTAGGTGTAAAGGCGTTTTTTCCTGAAACTAAGGGTCGCTGTTACGATGTCATATGAATAGGCCTTATGTAATGTGTTCCTGAGTTCAAGGAAGGGCTAGACCAGGAAATCAGTATTTTTAATTTATTTTATGGTTTTGATTCTCTAATCTTACGGTATGGTACGGTATTTTAAGATATGGGATATACATAAACATAAACGTTCACGCCGAATATCCCCGAAGGTGTTGGCAGAGGTACTGATACTTCTGAACATCACGTGACTTTGTCACCTGGTGTTCAGAGTACCCACGTTTTGCATGGACAGTGACTCACGTGATAGGCGGCAGGCCTATCGCCGTTTTGTACGAATACACTGGCACATGACTAAGTACAACTCAGCCATGTGGGTTTCCTCGCGATGTTTTCCCTCACCGTTAACAACCATGAGGGATATATTGTTACAAAATGTCTTTGCTTACTCTAGTGTTTCTTAGTGTGGTCAAATATTTTTTTAATGAATAACTTCGATAGCGTAGTCGGTACACCATCGCTTCTGTGTTAGTGGTTAGTGCAAACATGAGTTAAGCATTTTCCCACGCCATATGTGTGGTTAAATTATTTCGTTGTTAACGTTGAGGGAAAACATTGTGAGGAAACCCACACGGCTTAATTGTACATAAACAAGTGACCGTGTTTTCATAGGTAGTTCTTTATAAGCTTATTAACGTGGATGCACTGTCCAATCAAAAATTTGGGTACGCTGAACAGTAGGTGACAAAAATGTCATGTGATATTCAAAAGTACCATTGCTTCCGCTTAGAACTGTGTTATTTACCATAAAGTATGCCTACTAAACGGAAAAAGGGGTAGCCAGAGGTTCACAATAAGAAATTCTTCACCCACTTTTGGAAGATGAGTGGGGAAAGGATTGTATAATATAGGTTTTTAGTGATAGGTCTCCAACCGTATTGCCCTACAATCACTTAAAAATCCTATTTCCCTTAACGCCTCTTATGGCAGCCGCAGGAAGAAAAAGGTGAGTGCTATTCTAAACCGAAAGTACCTGGTATATATTACATGCACCCGTAAATTATATCGATTCTACTGGGTTGAATAGAACGTGATTTTTGGGCGATGTGGTTGGAGACCCGTCACCAAAAACATTTATTTATTATTACCATCTTTTCCCCAATCAACTTCCAAAAGTGGCTAAGGAATTTCTCTTTCCAAAGCTCTGGCTATCCCGTTAAGGGATTTATAGCCGTGAGTATATGTATGTAAAAAAAATAAAGTATTTTAAATATTATGAGATTTTTTCCCAGTACATATAAAACCCACAATTCTATATATTCTGTGTTACCCTTACTTTACCCAAAGTCATCAATTCACGTACCAAGTCAACTATTCAAAACCACTTAGTTTAGTGTTGTTCCGACCTAACCTTATCGTTACGTATTTTCCTAGTTACTCATGTCATCGTGAACACTTTTGGCTTAATTCCCTACAAAAAGGTACCACTGAAATAAAAAACATCCACAGAGGGGTTGAAAAAGCTACCCTGAATAGTGTAATTTGGCTGTTGTCCACAAAACTGACCTAGTGCGGGTGGGAAAACATTAACGACGATAACGTGACTAATAAATGTAATTGTAGCTGGGAAAGGCTTAACAAGCCCTACTTAGTACTGTATAAAGGTACATAACATAACATAACATAAACGTTCACACCGAATATCCCCGAAGGGGTTGGCAGAGGTACTAATACTTCTGAACATCACGTGACTTTGTCACCTGGTGTTCAGAGTACCCACGTTTTGCATGGACAGTGTACTCACGTGATAGGGGGCAGGCCTATCGCCGTTTTGTACGAATACACTGTCACATGACTAAGTGGGTTGGTTTCCTCACGATGTTTTCCCTCACCGTTAACAACCATCATAAATTAACCACACATATGTCTTTAGAAAGGACAAATTGGTGTAGGCCCGACCCAGGATTTGAACACTAGTCGTTTGCACGATAACCGAGTGTTCTACCCACTGGGCTATAAAGGTACATACATACATATACTCACGGCCATAAATCCCAAAAAGGGGTAGTCAGAGGTTCACAATTAAAAACTCTTCAGCACATAACGTATGTTGCGAACAATCAGGTGATGTCGTAGGTTTACACAAGATTATTAATGTTTTTTCCTGAGTTGATACTATCGACTACCTGATTCAAGATTATCGTTGATTTTAGGACACATGAGTCGCATGAGTGAGTGCTGTGTAGTGTCGGCTTAGAATAGCACTACCTCATTTCTTCCGGTGAGTGTACGTAAGAGGCGACTAACGGTATTGGGGCTTTTTAAGGGATTTTTGGGCGATGCGGTTGGAGACCCATCACCAACAACCTTTATTTTACCATCTTTCCCCCACTAAACTTTCCAAAAGTGGCTGAGGAATTTCTAATTCCTTAGCTCTGGCTACCCCTTCTAGGGATTTATAGCCGTGAGTATATGTATGTATGTATGTTTTATCTTAGCCGTGTAGTGTTGGCTTCGAATAGCACTAACCCATTTCTTCCTTAAGGAAGGTTAAAGGTCGAATTAATGAATTAGGATTTTTTAATTAATTACGAGCTATACTTCCAAAAGACTTAGTGGCTCCTTAAAGTTGTCATCCGTGGTCGTCCTCAACTCACATTACTGTACACATTGGTTCTATAACTCTTTTGTAACATATATATTTTTTAAATTACATACATAAATACATATACTCACGGCTATAAATCTCTAGATGGGGTAGCCAGAGCTAAGGAATTCGAAATTCCTCAGCCACTTTTAGAAAGTTAAGCGGGGAAAAGATGGTAAAATAAAGGTTGTTGGTGATGGGTCTCCAACCGCATCGCCCAAAAATCCCTTTAAAAGCCCCAATACCCTTAGTCGCCTCTTACGTACACCCACCGGAAGAAATGGGGTAGTGCTATTTTAAGCCGACACTACACAGCAAATTTTTAAATTACGTGAGTGCAATTACGATCTTTAATTTATTTGGCTTAGAATAGCACCACACAAACCCATTTCTACACGTGGGTGTCATAGGAGGAGATCCATCATGGTTGGGAAATCAACCATCGTTTATTTTACAATATTTTTATTCTGACTTCGAAAAGTGGCCAGGGAATTTCTAATTCTTTAGCTTTAATTACCCTTATTGGGATTTGCTGCCGTGAATATATGAACATATGTAATGTTTTCTATTATCTAATAATTTTTAGATAAGGGTAATATCTGCTGTGTAGTGTCGGCTTAGAATAGCACTACCCCATGTCTTCCGGTGGGTGTATGTAAGAGGCGACTAACGGTATTGGGGCTTTTTAAGGGATTTTTGGGCGATTTAGTTGGAGACCCATCACCAACAACCTTTTTTTTACCATCATATCCCCATACAACTTCCAAAAGTGGCTGAGGAATTTCCAATTCCTTCCCTAGCTCAGGGATTTATAGCCTTGAGTATATGTATGTATGTATGTTTTTGATAAAGGAATTTTGGATAACTCGCATACGCTTGTTTTGTATAATTGAAAGTGTCTGTAACTCATACCGTGTAGTGCTTCATACGGCTTACAATAACACTACCCCCTTCTACCCACGGGTGTCGTAACAGGCGACTAAGGGTATGGGGTATTTTTAAGGAGTTTTTGAGCGAAGTGGTTGGAGACCCATCACCAATGATACTTTATTTCTACCATCTTGTTCCCTATCAACTTCCAAATGTGGCTGAGGAGTTTCTAGCTCTACAGCTGGCTACCCTTTTTTGGGATTTATAGCCTTAAGTATATGTATGTATTTTTGATAGGGGAATTGTGGGTAAATAGCATATACTTGTTTTGTATAGTAAAAGTTTCTGTAAATAATTACAGCGCAATTAATTAAGAAGGTAATTACTACAAATTGCTTACGTAAATGTCAAAATTACTAAACTCGTATAATTTCTTTAACAATTATTTCCTACAATCATCTTCCTTTAATTAATTACTTTAACACTCGCGTTGTTACTAAATATCGAAATCAGAATATTCCTCTATGCAAAACAAGACAAAATAAATCAAAACCTTAATTTACCTCTGAAGCCTTTGAAACCCAGCTAAGCCTTCTCAGTAACAACACAAGAGTATTCTAAAAATAAAGCACTCGTTTCAACCCACACACAAGTATCACAAAACTTAGATTTTAACTACCTTATAACCACTTTGAAGATATATATAGAGATTTTTGTTAAAAAGAATGTATTTATTTAGTTTAATTTATCTACGAACTTACGTTTCTTTATAAAATAACTATATAAAACCCGCATTTCAAAAACGTCAAGGAAAATCGATATATGTGTTGTATTCACTTCTGCGGCACTTCCATACACAAATTCCACACGAAATTAACACTACACTATCACAATTTAACTATGTCGGTATATAACTATTTGGTATTAAAATATGTTTGTGTTATATAATTATTTTGTTAAAAAATATTATTTTTAGCGTTAACCCTGGCTATTGCCGCTTCGGGTAGATTCGGGTTACATCGGGGTGGCTCGGAATAATAGCATAGGGGTGAGTGAGTCATAATTCACCCTCTTTTTAGGGTGGTGTTGCGTTCCGTTATTCCATGTTGCAATTCATGTTATGAATGAATTTTACGTTCTTAACGAAAGGTTTTGTAAGTTAAATTGTATGATTAAATATTAATTTGTATATTCAATTAAATTAATATATTAACTTATAGCACAAACTTAAAATGAAGGCACTTTTGAGTAAAAGTTACTTGACTTAAGTTATTTTTAGTCATTATTTAATCATAATAGTATAAAAATATAAGAATGCGAATGTTTCCAATAAAAGCATACTATCAATTACATATACTCACGCAATTAATTCTCATTGGGGTAGTTAAGGACCACAGATCGCTTTGTACGTGCCTGACAATTCTCTTTCACTTTGTTTACATCCAACAATATTTTTAAACATCAAAATTTATTCCTATGCGAACAATACTACCATTTAATAATAAATATTGACTAGCGAATATTTATAATATATAGCCATTATATCAATATATTTCTTATTGTATTATGTTTGTAAAGTTTTCGGAATTCAGAGCAAAAGTTTTTCATATCATAACTAATGGATGGAAACATGTACATGACATTACTACTTTTCTCTTGCTATGAAACTAACGCCATCTAGCGCTATTTAAATGAACTATTGTAACTCTATTCAAGGTAGAGACAGAGGTAGAGCTACAATACTTGAACATTTAAAATGCTATAAACGTTTCAAAAAAATGTACACCCCCTGTTTTTGCACTGTCCCAAAAGTTTGATGATTTTGGGAAATTATGTTTAGCTACATTTTATTGCAGAAGTATTTTTAAATGGAAGCTTATTTAGTAAACTTACACTACGATAAATATAAAATAATTATAATGAAAATCAGTAGTAAATAAACATATATTTTCGCTCTGATGACATAAGTATTTGCGTGTCCCACCAATTTGATACAAACAAAACGTGTTTGCTATTTTTTTTATATGAAAACCCGTCCTAAATTTGAGTTTTATGTAAAGGTTGTACCCTGTTTTATGTATTTTTAATGCAATTTTTTCCTCATTTAGACATAACTTTTCTATTATTCGTACAATACTAAAAAAAAACAAAACGTTTATTTTTCAAAATGAAATTAATAATTATCATTTTTTTAACGTAATTTTTTTAAAATTTATCAATAATCCGTTGCTTCAGAAGGTCCTAAAATTTACGAAATCAGTTTGGTGACAGCTAAAATAGTAGATTTTTACCACTATTTCAAAACTGTGCATTATAAATAACAATACTGACATAAGCCATTTCGTTTGTGCTTGTGGAGTTAACGTCTGCAAAGAGCTGGACGTGTTTTATGCTGAAGTACAGAAAAGTCGCTTTTGAAAGTCAGTTTGGTGTTCTTATTTCTTCCTAATGGTGGCGAAATACTGTTTCACGGATTATTCAAGTTGATTAAGGTGGTCATAAGGTTCCAAATACAAATAAAATTTATAACAATTCTAGGATTTCTTCAGGTGAAAAAAATATATTTGTGTAGAACCAAACAGAGGTGACGGTCAGTTTGCTGACGTCATGTATAGGCTGACAAGCCAAGTGGTCAAACTGACGTCATTAAGATGAGCTTACATGAATGCAAAATACTTATTTTAAGTTTTTCTTTTTAGATTAATATAACGTATGGTTTTTAAAATTATCAAATAATAAACAAGTTTCTTATATTCTTTTATATTTTTGTATTAAATTATATGTTTGGTAATCAAATATGGTTTATGTAAGTAATTTCTTTAAATGTATATATTGCTGTGTAGTGTCGGCTTAGAATAGTACTACCCTTATTCTATCCATGCGTGTATTGGGGCTTTTTAAGGGATTTTGGGCGACGCGGTTCAGGGAGACTCATCACCAATAGCCTTTATTTCAAGAATCTTTCCCCAACTCAACTTCTAAAAGTGGCAGAGGTATTTCTCTTTACTCAGCTCTAGCTACCCCTTCTAGGGGTTTATGTCCGCGCGTATATGTATGTATTCGCTTTTAGTCAAAAGCTTGTGCGATTCACAGAAATGTGATTTTATTTTACAAATATGGAACCCTAATAAATAAAGAATAAATAAAGGAAAGAAAAATTTCGACACAGGCGGGATTCGAACCCGCGACCTCGGGTATACGCCCCCGTCGCTCTTGCCAATTGAGTTACTGTGTCAATGTGTGTATACCCGAGGTCGCGGGTTCGAATCCCGCCTGTGACAAAAATTTCTTTCCGGTATTTATTCTTTATTTATTAGAATTAATCCCCACATGAGGTTTTCATGAACAAAAAGATTTAAATTATGGAACCCTACCTTAATTTTATCAGCCGTGTCAGGTGGTGATGCTCCCACCAATATTTTGGTAAAAATGTATTTTATTTGGGCCGTAAGATTACTCTTTCCTTAAATGATGATATGTTATATTAAAGATAGTGGATCGTCCCAGCTTCGCACGGGTAGCGTTGTTTTTTTAAATATCTGAGGTTTCTTTCTTCAGTCACTGCTCAAGCATTGTGAAATTCAGCGCAATGTTTTCAATTTATTAAATTTATAGCACTCCCTAAACAGTGTAGTTTGGTGATTTTAAATGCGCTTTAATGAACGGTTCAGTATTTCCGCAAATTTTAGCAAATTTTGGAATAAAACGCTATGAAGTATTTATAACAATCTAAAAATAAATCATTACGTGATGTAGGATGCAACTACTGGCGCCATCTAGTATGTTATATGTAAATTAATTTGGTTTTAGTCACGGGCGCGATGGCTTATTTTATGTATAATTTCGGTGTTTGTCTACCGATTTCTATGATTCTTTTTTTATTGAATAGGTAATAATGTTACCTTTTTTAAATTAGGAATGAGTAAGAGGTTTCCAAACGTCAGAGTAAACAAATATAATCAGAATGTTCCGAACTGCTAAGCTATCAGGAATTACACGTGTTATTGTGAGTCAACCGTAAAAGATAGACATAAACTGTCAAGGATTTTTTTTTAGATAATTTTATGAATAATATCTCCGTCATACACGATTTCTATTTAAGTTTAACCATTAAGGCTGCACACGCGACGGGAGCTTAAAAAATGGAGTAACTTCTCCCGTTTTCCCAAAATTTCCCAAAATTCCCCTTTACTACTCTGCTGGAAAGTATACAAAAACCTGCCCAGGAGTATGGAGAAAAAGTGTACCAAGTTTCGTTAAAATCCGTCGAGTAGTTTTTGTTTCCATAAGGAACATACAAACCGACAGACAGACAGACAGACAGACAGACAGACAGACAAAAATTTTACTGATTGCATTTTTGGCATCAGTATCGATCCCTAATCACCACCTGATGGTTATTTTGAAAATATATTTAATGTACAGAATTGACCTCTCTACAGATTTATTATAAGTATAGATAATACTCTCAACTAAATATAAAAAAAACCGGCCAAGTGCGAGTCGGATCGCGCACTAAGGGTTCCGTACTATCATATATATAGAAAATCCCGTTTGTGTGAAAATCATGGGAGCCAAATTAGGTAAGTAATTTGATTTATGACGTTTAAAAATAGAACTACGAGCTAGATCTCATTCAAACCAATTTTCGTTAGTAGTTTGTATAGTAATACACATCATAT
This sequence comes from Bedellia somnulentella, assembly GCA_963576735.1. Classification (NCBI taxonomy): domain Eukaryota; kingdom Metazoa; phylum Arthropoda; class Insecta; order Lepidoptera; family Bedelliidae; genus Bedellia; species Bedellia somnulentella. The sequence continues at coordinate 5,975,275 of OY755199.1, forward strand.
ATTTTTTTCAGTATTATCATGCCCATATTTTAGAAGTTACGGGGGGGGACACACATTTTAGTACTTTGAAAAAGTCTCTCGCGCAAACTATTCAGTTTTGAAAAAAATGATATAAGAAACCTCAACATCATTTTCAAATACCTTTTGATAGATACCCCACACGTATAGGTTTGATGAAAAAAAAAATTTTGAATGTCAGTTCTATGTATGGGGAACCCTTAAAATTTTTCGTTTTTTTTTCAGATTTTATTTTAAAATATTAATGCGGTTTACAAAATACATCTACGCACCAATTTCCAATAATGTAGTTCTTATAGTTTCGGAATAAACTGGCTGTGACATACGGACGGACGGACGGACGGACGGACGGACAGACAGACAGACATGACGAATCTATAAGGGTCCCGTTTTTGCCATTCGGCTACGGAACCCTAAAAAGGTGCAAAACGTGGGTACTCTGAACACAAGGTGACAAAGTCACGTGACGTCAGAAGTATTAGTACCTCTGCCATCCCCTTCGGGGATATTCGGCGTGAACGTTTATGTTTATGTAAATATTTAAAAAAAATAAAGCAATACAATTCCCTGCTTGAAGAAAAATATTAGACTTGTAGTCATCTCACGTCACCAAACTGAGGAACAAAGTTCTATAAAGTGGATTTAAATAAAAAAATAAAAAATAAAAAAAAGGCATTTTATTTCATACATTCAGTTTACATGGCATGAGTTTTCATTGAAATCTTGCACTAGGCTGAGCCTGTATCGCAAGATTCATAAACGGGCGATTCCGCTATAGACGATTTGCGACATTAATTTTTTAATCACGTTATTAGTTATATTTTTTGTTATTAGTGGAAAGAAGAAAGTCGAAATTTGATATAAAATCTATTTTTATCTGATTTTACTCAGTATTTGCTTTTCGGGTGCATTACTAAAGTTTACCATACAAAGAGTTGTTACCAACTGTAAAATCATGGCTGCCAACAATGGCGCGAAACATCTGTCGCTGACAGTTTCAGGTATGTTTCACCGGCTAAACGTGTAGTGACCATATTTATTTATCCTCATATATCAAAAAATGTAAGTATATGTTGTTATTTATTGAGTATTATAGACTACTAGATCACATTGTTAACTGGTTGCACCCGCGATACAAAAGATATAAAAGTTTATTTTTTTCACAGAAATGAAGAGCTATTATTCTGAAACTTTGCAAAAGTAAGAAGAAATTAAAACTTTACTTAAATGAATCGTTTTTACGAGTGTAATGATTGCTAGATTAAAATAAACCTTATCTAAAATTGGTTGCACCCGCGATCTTAATGTCAGATCGCGGGAGCAAATTTTTATATCACTTCACCTTTTTGTGTAATTAATTACATATTTTGTTTTTTGTTATGCCTTGATAATAATATATGGTAAATGCGATTGATGATATATATTTAATATCTGTGTTTTTATTAACATTTTGTTTGTTTTAGAGAATTTTCGGTCAAATTGACAACAGGGCAACTCAAGGAGACTGCTACATTCTTCATTAAAAGCGCTCGTGATACCAAACGGAGGGAAGTAATGAATAGGAAAACAAAGTAAATAAAGATTTGAAAATATTGGTTTGAATCAGATCCGAAGAAAGAATGCAGGCAACTAGAAAGCGGCGTAAAGAAGAACAAGTTTAACAAGCTTGTACTAGATAGGAATAGATAGCTTGTATAGATAAACCTCGTAGGGAAGGCTGTAGCAAAAGTAAAACGTAATCTACCATTACCAAAGCTGTGGATGTTGTATAAAAAATTGCTTCTGAATTCCATATTGCTCCATTTGACGAAAATGACACCCCTAAAGCAGCGCCTCGAATGCTAACGGATGAAGGGAAAAACTGATTTGTGATTTTAATAATAGGGATGAAATAAGGCGCCAACTGCCCGGCTGCTTCTGTTTAATCTCCTGTCTTACCGAAAGATATTTATTAGATATTTGTGCTGGTTAGTATGTAATTGTAGAAAAAAATATACTCAATATCGTTATGTGGCAATGTGTCAGAGCGATATAGATGAAGATGGAGAAGTCAGAGTACACAGAGGATATTTCCAGACATACACCAATATTGTAATTTGACTAAGAAAAGATGTGTGTTGCTGAGTTTCTTACGGGTTCTTCTCGCAACAATACACCTTCCGAATCCGAAGTAGAGTCAGTAGAGTAAGATTTAACTTATACGTAAGTTTGTGACGTTCAAAAAATAGAGAACAATTCTTTTTATTTTGAAATAAATATTTTTTATCTTTTTTTTTTTTTTTATCTTTTTTTTTACAATTTATGACGAGAATTGAGGGCAAACGTTACACAGAAATTGTTAATGTCATAGCAGACGGGCAATTTGATGAAATTATCGCGAAGCTGGAAGCTCCAGAGAAAAAGACAGAAGGAAATAGAATGATAATACAATTTCCGGCAAATATTGACGTATTAGAAAAAATACATTAATATAAGTGATAACAAAAGTATGCTTATTAGTAATTAACATGTTTTTTTCTCTGATTTTGTTTCTATATAAGTTAAATTGATGTTTGTATTCACTTAAATTAGACTGGTTGCACCCGCGATAATTTAATGTTGCACCCGCGATTGATTAAAAAACTAATAATTCATTGTCAATTTTCTTTTTGTTTAGAGTTTTTGTTTTATTTACTTTGTTACTTAAACAGCCTACAAAATACTAAGGCATAACTTATTAAATATATCACAGTTAACAGATTTATGCGTTTCCTGTCTATGATCTGGAAAGGTTGGGCCAAATACGTTGCACCCGCGATGGCACTTTGAACCTTCCTCCTAGCTTTTTAAATACTATTTGAAAATCTTTCTCAACTAATATAAAGGGAAAATATTAAAATGTAGCCTTTTAAAGACTCATTTCATTAAAAATTTGTTTTATTTAATTAAATCGAACTAAAACATGCGTCTAAATGTTGCACCCGCGATAATGGAATGAGCCAAACATCGATACAAAAAATACAATAACTGAATAATACGATTCATAAAATATACAATTGTTAAAATTTACAATATTTAAATTAATAATAAAGTAATTAAAGTTAAAATTATTTGCAAAATTAGAATTTTAAAAGTAGAATTAAAATAAATGGTTTTGAAAATTATAATTATAATGCAACATTTAAATAACAAAACAATTCATTATGTATTTTTATATATTATGTGAATTATATATGTGTGTGAGTAAGAAAGTAAGTGAGTGTGTGTGTGTGTGTGTATGTGTGTGTGCGTGTGTGTGGAGGTGAGTTTATGTGTGGGTGTTTGTATGGCATATTACGACAGTCTATTTAATACCTATTTATATATTTAATTAAATAGGTTCTACATTTTCTAATGAAATACAATTTATTTAAATAAAGTTTATCTTTTATAATAATACAAATTTCATCATATTTACCGTATAAAATTTCCAAAACCAGGTTTTCACACTGTCACAAAACTTTTCTGCCACGTCAGTGAAAAGTAGAATTTTCTCTGAAAACTGGACAATTGAAGCTGAAATTAAACTATTTTCATAAACAATAACTCTGCCTACCCCAATAGGAACTTAATGCGTGAATATATTTATAAAAGTTATCAAGGCTGTTGATAAACATCTACAGTAATAACTATACATAGTCAATAAATTATCTCCATGGTAACAATATGGCACAACACCAGTTGTTTATTTAAACCTCAAAGACTGTGACTTGTTTTAAAGTTATGTTACAAAAATAAACTAAATATAAATAGTAGCCTTATTTAAAAAGATTTGTGGCAAATTTCAGAATCAAAAGCTTTCAGGTGAGCTGATCAAAATATTTTGACTTAGTTATTATTTTCTTATAGCAGTTAAGTTATTATTATGAAAATAAATAACAGAGTTTTTAATCAATACTTTATTTTATAATCAGTTTTTGTTCTTTAAAGTTTCTTTTTTAATGTCAAGTTTAACTTTAATAACCTCTAAATACCTGTGTGATGAAGTTAATGAAAATATGATTAAAGTTTCAGAAGTATATTTCTGTTCTGTTTGGCGTATTTGTGTAACTGTATTCAAAAATAGGTGATAATTTTTTAATTGTCTAAATGCAAATACCTGCAAATACCTGTGGAGATAAATACAGAAAAGGTAAGAGGAGGCAGTGATGGTCAAGTAAGGGTAGGTTTTGGGTATCCAATTACTTCGTACGTCTGTCAAGCAACTCCATTCAATTTACTAACGCAACGGTAGTGCTATTGCGACCCGATTCTGAAATTTATCATAAGGTATACATTATAAAATAATTCTTAACTTCACAGATAAATTTTATCTGTGTAATGTCGGCGTAGAAAAGCGCCTATTTCATGACGCGGTTATTGTTAAAGGCGACTTAGGGGTTTGAGGCTTTTAAAATGATTGTTGGACATTCTAGTTTGGAACCCATCACTAACCACCATTTAGTTTACCATAGTTTTACCTTACAACTTCCAAACGTGGCTAAAGAATTCTGATTTTGAAGCTAGAGCTACCCCATTTTGAAATGTACAGCCGTGAGTATAATTTTTCTGTATCAAAACTGTTAAGTTTTAGCCATTTATAACAATTGTGCATTTAAACAAAAAAATATCCCAAACCTGCATTCAGAATGTATATTTTTGAGGATAAATCCCTAACTAAAAAAAATGGGCGTCAAAATTCTCTTTAATTTCAGATATTTCCAACCGCGTGCAATTAGTGAGGGGAAGAAAATTGGTTTAATCGATAATTATGCTAGTAACAGGATTGTTTGCATCGATATTCTTTGTATCCTACACCGCCTTTGGGAAGTGGACTGAGGGTCACATAGATACAAAAGAGGTAAGATTTTGAGTAAAATTTACTATGGTTTATGTTTGTACCTTTGTAGTCTCGGCAAAGAATAGCACTTACCCATTTCTTTCCGCAAATACGGTACGCAATTAGTGTTTAGGGACTTGTTGCAGACATACATACATATACTCACGCCGTTAATTCCCATTGGGGTAGGCCTCTGACTATCGATCGCCACTTTGTACGATCCTGGCAAACCTCTCTTGCTCCGTCTACATCCATCAATCTTTTCATACATGCTCTTTTATTCTTCATACTTCGGACGCCTGCCTTTTTGAGCACACTTTCAGTCTTTGTTGCAGACAGTTGACAAATTTCTAATGCTAAGGCTCTGGCTACCCCGTTTTAGGATAAAACAGCCGTGATTATGTATGAGTTATCATTTAAGTCAATTAACGTCAATCGTTGGTCATAGGCTTCCTTAAAGATCTCCACAACAACCAGTCTGGTGCTTCTCTCATTCACGGCTTTCGGCGACCTAATATAAGATAGTCAGAAGAAAACTAAAGTTGATTCCATCTTTTTCGGCCTACGAAAACTGCATCGCGACCTATAGTATCTGCCTACCCCAATGGAAACCAATGGCGTGAGTAAATGTACTCGTATGAATACGTTGTATGTTTGTAGTAAGAACCTACTCAAAATGACCAGGCCAAAGTGCAGAGTGACTGTAGTTGATATGAGGCCCTTAAAAAGATCTGTTTCAATATACATGAACGGTGCGGTGTGAAACAAGCTTATTGTAAAAAAATAAAAGTGAATGATTGTGAAGTGATGAACAAATTAACAATCTAAGTAGAAACAAAAGAAATGATAATTTAAGATCTCTGTCATATATACCGCTGTATTCAAAACCTAAATGTAATAACATGTATGGAGAAAGAGTATGGAGCTACATCATGCCAAATATGCTTAACAATCTACCGAAAACTATTGTAACGAAACTGCAAAACAAAAATAAAACTCAGGTTTTATCTATATTAAAAAATCATTTTTCTAAATGCTGCGATGTATAAATGCACATGTCTTTGTTCTATTTATTTAATGTATTGTTTTTAGAATATAAGCATACGTAAATATGTATTTAAATAAAAAGCCGGGCTGACAGTCTAATAAAAACCTAAAAGGTTTTCAAACTGTCTGGTCAAGTGTTGTAAATATTTTTTAAAACAAACTGTGTTAAATTATAAATTTTAAATATTCTTTTTCGATAAATTAAGCGCATAAAAAGAAGGAATGTGTGAAATGAATGACAGTACTTAGGTGATTATAGATTAAATGAAACAAACTCGTTATCTGTTTGTTGTAGCTAATCTCTAAAACTGCTGAATTGATTTTGACGGGACTTTCAGTAGCTGATGTATTGAGAAGAAACTCATACAAATTTTTAAATACTAATTATACCCGTGTGAACACTGCTGGACATAGGCCACTCCGAAAGATATCCACTAAATCCGATCCTGTGCTGCCCACTTTCACCGACCTATACCAAGTCCTTACTTATTTACTCACGACTGTTGTTCCCATTGGGGTAGGCAGAAACTATAGATCGTCACTTTGTACGATCCAGGAAAATAGAGAAATTTGCCTGGATCTTCTGTCACATTCATCATTCTTCTTATACATATTCTTTTATTCTTTTCACTACGGACTTTGGCCTTCGTAATGACGTTTCCAATTTGTTTTTTTAAACGTCTTACGCAGCCGTCCTCTTCTAATAATACCATCCACATTGGCTCTATATATCGTCAGTCCATCTTCACATATCCGCTGGTACATATATATTGTTTCCAATTTTTCTTTCCAGAAATGGGCGTTTCTAGAACGTTTCTGTTTCCTATCATACGAAGGGCAGTTCGAATACCTCATCGAGTTTGACAAGGATATGGGAGTGCCTAATCTTCTGCTGTATTATGATGATGAGAGTCAATGGCCGTCGGTTTACCACAGCGAAAAGGTAAGGCTTAATACCACGAATATTTTAACATAACATAACATAAACTAAACGTTCACGCCGCATATACCCGAAGGGGTTGGCAGAGGTACTAATACTTTGAACATCACGTGAATTTGTCAGCTGGTGTTCAGAGTACCCACGTTTGCTTGGACAGTGCACTGACGTGATAGGGGGCAGGCCTATCGCCGTTTTGTACGAATACACTGTCACATGACTAAGTACAACTCAGCCATGTGGGTTTCCTCACGATGTTTTATGTGATGTTCAGAAGTATTACCCCTTACAGCGTGAATGTTTGAGTTTTTGAGTTGAGTTGTGTCGATAAGGCTGAAAATCCATCACAAACTATCCTTTTCCCACTAATATTCCTACAGAGGCTAAGAAAATTGCAATTTCGAAGCTCTGGCTACCTCTTTTTGGCATCTATATCCGTAACTATATGAATGAATGTATCCTAAACAAACTGTAACGTCTCGTAAACTGCATTTGTGAGCTTACCCGCGGGAATCAATGCTGAGATCAAAGCCCTGTAGACTGTTTCTGTATGTACTATTTTATTATTATATTACGCCTTAAGAACTTTACTAACTAGATCGGCAAATGCTGTGTAGTATGGGCTTAATTAGTTATTCTGAACCTCTGTATACGCTTTTAGGTTTTACAGTCTGAATACATGTGAGTTTTATATCTTGTTCCAAAAACAAAAATATGTTTTCAGACTTGCAAAGAACGCGAAAAAGTGCTTAACAAAGTTGGACAGAACCAAATAATAAAGCTGTCCCACTGGTACCCAGATACTGAGTTCTCTGGCTGCATCATCAAGAAAGAAGATAAGGAAATGCCTTCAGCTATGAGGTTTGTGGCCTTAGGTGGCAGATGTACTAATTCTACTGAATAAACCATAGCGTTTCACATAATAAAGGGCAGAGATATAAATAAACATACTTACTTACTTACTTATACTCACGCCCATTATTCCCATTGGGGTAGGCAGAGACTATCGATCGCCACTTAGTACGATCTTGACAAACCTCTCTTGCTTCCCTTACATTCATTATCCTTCTCATACATGCTCTTTTATTCTTCTCACTTCGGACCCCCGCCTTTATAAGAACGTTTTCTATCTGGTCCAGAAACGTTTTACGAGGCCGTCCTCTACTAACATTCCCATCCACATTGGCTCTATATATTTCTTTCGCTACTTTATTTTCATCCATCCTCTCTATGTGCCCAAACCACCTCAACATTCCTTTTTCTATCTTGCATACTACGTCATCTTTCAAACCTACTCGTTCACGGATCACAGTATTTCTCACTCTATCACACAGCCTTACATTACATATACTTCTGAGGGATCTCATTTCCACTGCATTAACTCTACTTTCATGCTTCTTCTGCCATGCCCAACATTCACTACCATACATCAGCGTGGGAACCAGAACAGCATTATGCACAGCCATTCGAGCCTTTTCTGACAACGACTGGCTCAACATCAGACTGTTCATGGCTCCATTCACCGCGTTTCCCTTTTTAACTCTCCTTTCAATATCTTCCTCACATTTTCCATCCCTAGTAAACAAACTCCCCAGATATACAAATTCTTTCACTTGTTCCACTTTCTTACCATTTATAACAATGTCACATTCTGTCATACTTTCCTCTCTTTCAAAAACCATTGTTTTGGTTTTGTCCACATTCACTCTCATTCCCTTTCTTTCAAAAGACTTACACGCAATGTTCACCATCTCCTGCAACTCATTTACCGTTGATGCAAGTAACACTTGATCGTCAGCGTATAAGAGGCATTTAATGATGAACCCTCTCATTTTCAGTCCATAATCACTTTTGCGCAGTTCTTTCAAACAGTCGTCCATGAACAAATTGAAGAGCCACGGAGAAGCCACACAACCCTGTCGAACACCCCTAGAGATCTCAAACCAGTCCGTGTCTTCTCCGTTTACTCTCACACATGCATTGGAATCCTCATAGAGTGACTCCAATGCACGTATAAGTTGGCTCCCCAAACCGAACTTAGACAACACCTTCCACAAATACTTTCTTACTACCCTATCATACGCATACATACATATACATACATATACTCACGCCATTAGTTCCCATTGGGGTAGGCAGAGACTATTGATCGCCACTTCGCACGATCCTGACAAACCTCTCTAGCTTCGTTTACATCCATCAATCTTTTCATACATGCTCTTTTATTCTTCATACTTCGGACGCCAGCCTTTTTGAGCACACTCTCAATTTGGTCCAAGTGTGTTCTCCGTGGTCGTCCTCTACTAACATTACCATCCACACTAGCTCTATAGATCCCTTTTACCAATTTTCTATCATCCATCCTCTCTCCGCCTTCTCCAAATCAATGAAGGTGCAATACACTTTTTGGTTTTTTGCCAAAAATTTCTCTGTGATGCACCTTAAGGAGAAGACTTGATTCATACATCCCATTCCCTTCCTAAATCCTGCTTGTACATCCCAAATTTTTTCATCCGTTTCTTTCATCACCCTTTCGATCAGAACTTTCGCATACAATTTGCCGACAACACTGAGTAGGCTGATACCACGGTAGTTTTTTGCTTCTTGGCGTGACCCTTTCCCTTTATATAGGGGCACAATCACGGCTCTACACCAATCTTTTGGTACTTTGCCAAGTGCCCAACACTTCTGAAAAAGGAAGAACAGCCAAGAAGCCACTAACCCTTTACCAGCCCTCAGCATTTCAACACATATCCTATCATATCCTGCCGCTTTTCCTAGTTTCATACTTTTCATCGCTTTTACAATTTCTTCCATACTTATCATACTTTCAGACACGTCACCCATTACCTCGTCACAATTAACATCGCTATCAATTGCTGAAGTAATGGGATCATCCTCTTTTTCAAAGAGACCCTCAAAATATTCCTTCCATACTCTTTTTATTCTTGTTCCATCAGTCATAAGTTCACCTTTTTCATCCTTCATCACACTTGTACTCCTGTTTTGAGAAACTCCCCTTTCACGTCTGATATATTTCCAAAATAATTTTTGATTACTTTGGAAATTATCGGAGAGTTTCTTTTCACTCCATTCTTTCAGATCTCGCTTTTTCTGCTCTATTTTATTCTTAACCTCTCTCTTTATTCTCTTATATTCATCTTCAAATCTCTCAACTTCGTCATCATTTATACACACATTCATCCGTTTACTAGCTTTGATTGCTAGTAAATCGAGCCAGGCTTTCTTCTTTTCATTCACAGCATCTTTCACACTTTTATCCCACCAACTTGATGTTGGTCGATTTTTCTCGATAAACATAAACATAAAATAATCATAAACGCTCACGCTGTATATCCCCGAAGGGGTTAGCAGAGGTACCAATACTTCTGAACATCAAGTGACTTTTTCACCTGGTGTTCAGAGTACCCACGTTTTGCATGGACAGTGTACACGCGTGATAGGGGGCAGGCCTATCGCCGTTTTGTACGAATACACCGTCACATGACTAAGTACAACTCAGCCATGTGGGTTTCCTCACGATGTTTTCCCTCACCGTTAACAACCATGATAAATTAACCACACATATGTCTTTAAAAAAGACAAATTGGTGTAGGCCCGACCCGGGATTTGAACACTAGTCGCTTGCACGATAACCGGTGTTCTACCCATTGAGCTATCACGTCGTCGTAAATAAAATATTAAAGAAAATAATAATAATGTGTTGTGCCGGCTTAGAATGTCACTACCCCTTTCTACCCACGGGTGTCGTAAGAGGGACTAAGAGTATGGGGCTTTTTTAAGTGGTGTTGATGGAGACCCATCACCAACGATAACTTATTTCTAACATCTTCTCGCCTATCAACTTCCAAATCTGGCTGAGGAGTTTCCACCTCTATAGCTATGACTACCCCTTTTTGGGATTTACGGCCGTGGGTTTATGTATCTATGTATGTAATCATAATCAACAAATTTACATGCATACATAAACTCACGGCTGTAAATCCCTTAACGGGGTAGCCAGAGCTTTGGAATGAGAAATTTAATAAAGATGGTAATAATAAATAAATGTTTTTGGTGACGGGTCCCCAACCACATCGCCCAAAAATCACTTAAGGAGCCCTTATACCCTTAGTCGCCTCTTACGATCACCCACGGGTAGAAATGGGGTATTGTTATTCTAAGCCGACACTACACGACAAATTTCAGTAACAGATTAAACAGTTCTCAAGGCACCCTTTGGATTCGTATGACCGTTTGTCTGTCTGTGTCAGTATGTAAGGTATGCAACCATAACCCAATAGCCATTTATTTCTGAAGCTGTGTAAACTTCACTGTTTACTTGAATATGGAACTTGATACTCGTAGGATCATGTAGTATATTTTACAATTTATAGTAATTTTCTTATATGGCTCAGTTGGGCCGCTTATCGTGCATAAGATAAGGGTTCAAATTCCGAGTTGGGACTACACCAAATTGTCTGTTATAAAGTTACATGTGTGGTTTATTTATCATGGTTGTTAACGGTGAGGAAAAATTTAGTTAGGAAAGTTTTTTCTTAGTCATGTGACAGTGTATTCGCTCAAATACTGCCAAAAGACTACAGTCTTAGGGTACACCCTATCACGTGAATTCACTGTCCAAACAAAACGTGGGTACTCTGAATACCAAGTGACAATGTCACTAGATGTTCAGGGTTATTAGTACCTCTGCCATCCCTTCCAAGATAGGCAGCGTGAACACTTGAGTCTCTGAGGATTTCTCATAAATATTACTCGCAATGAAATATCATGCATATTTATTTTCAGCACAACCTCAGAGCCACCAAAAACAACATCTGGACCAAAAACAACAATTAATAAAAACAACAGCAACGAAACGCAACACCCAGCTGATCCGAAATACTACCATAAATTCCTAAAAACTACCACAGCGAAACCAAAATCTACCATAACTGATGCAAACAACACAACTTGGTACGAAGTGTTGCCAACGTTTGAGTACGAAAATTCTACCGTGAATTTCCCTGATGATGATTTATGGGAGAGCATAGGAGATCACAATGGATCTCATTTTGAAAATTTAAATGACGTTGAAGTTATGTTTTCTGGTGAAAATCTTGGAAATGGGGTAAGTTTTTATGTGTAGCTCTTCTGAAAATTCAAGAAATATTTTGAGTCCAGATTAACCACTTTTTGCCTGAATAGCCACTTGTGCAATGTATGCCACTATAGTGTTGTACTTAGCCATGGCAGTGTGTTTATAAAAATGGCGATATGCTAACCTCCTTTCATGTGATTGCACTGTGCAAACAAATCGCAGGCACTCTGAAAAAACAGTTGTCCAAAATTGCGTATGATGTTCTGTAGAATGAGTATCTTAACTTAGTACCAAAGTTATATTAGTAAAACTATCACCCCTTTCAGTTGTTTACTTACGATCATATGACTTTTAAACACAGCCTCTTCATGCTATTTTTCCAGAACATTAACGACTTTGAAAAAAAGCTCAGAGCTGTAAGCTCAATCGAGTGTTAAGAACCCAAGCCTCTTTGCATTTACTCTTTGTCTTACAAAGCTATCAAGGCTATCAAGCAATAGTAACATACATACATATACTCACCGCTAAATTTCCCTAGAAGGGGTAGCCAGAACTAAGGAATCATAAATTCCTCAGCCACTTTTGGAAGTTGAGTGGGGAAAAGATGGTAAAAATAAACGTTTTTGGTGATGGGTCTCCAACCGCATCGCCCAAAAATCCAAAAAAAAAACCCCAATACCCTTAGTCGCCTCTTACGACACCCGTGGGTAGAAAGGGATAGCGACATTCTAAGCCGGCACTACACGGCAAATACTACCTGTAACTGTGAATTAAGTTTCTCTACTTATCCCTCCAATTAAGTAAGGTACTATTTATGAGCCACCGAGATAGCTCATTGGGAAGAACATCGGTTATCGTGCAGACGAAGAGAGTTCAAATCCCGGGTCGGTCATTTCTGAAATCATATGTGTGGTTAATTTATTATGATTGTTAACGGTGAGGGAAACATCGTGAGGAAATCTACATAGCTAAGTTGTACTTTGTCACGTGACAGAGTGTATTCGTACAAAACGGAGATAGGCCTCACGTTTGGCTTGAAAACAGTGATTATTGATGGGGGGCAGGCCTATCACCCACCTTTTTTGTACGCTCGCGTAACACTTTTAATTTGCCCACTTGTAAAAGCCTAAGAGCTCAGCATGATCCATTCATACATATGAGACGTGGGTTTTAGATCACAAATTAGAAATGAGAATTGTACCATTCTAAACCTATAAAAGTAAAGTTATAAAATTATAACCCTTAATATTATTACCCTATTTCCTAAGTTGTTATTTCATTTTTTGTTAGATATAAGGATATTTTAACTTGAATTTATGACCTTAATCATATTACTTATCATGTAATGTTTCACATCTGTAGTGTGATGCAAATAAATAAATAAATATGACTAAATACAACTTTGTCATTTGGGTTTCCTAACGATGTTTTTAACCACCATTAACAACTATGCTAAATGAAAAAAACACATTCGTTGAATGAAAAACTATTGAATATATACACGTACATACATATATATATATATACTCACGGCTATAAATCCCTTAACGGGGTAGCCAGAGTTTTGGAATGATAAATTCCTCAGCCACTTTTGGAAGTTGATTGGGGAAAAGATGGTAATAATAAATGTTTTTGGTGACGGGTCTCTAACCTCATCGCCCAAAAATCAGTTAAAAAGCCCTTATATCCTTAGTCGCCTCTTACGATCACCCACGGGTAGAAATGGGGTAGTGTTTTTCTAAGCCGATACTACACGGCAATAATATATGAATATATACAACCTGTTAAATACTATTCCTCCTCAAATATTATTTCATTTGCAGCACAAAATAAAAAGATCAACATTCGAAATATACGAGAAATATCGACGACGCCGATTGAATTCCGACTCACAAGCGTACAACGCAAACAGACAGACAGAAAGATATATCGTGTCTTGTCATAATTCGAGGAGATTTAGATCTGCGAGAGAAAGATGGTGGTTCATAGCTATCAGTAATTGTGATGGGAATAAGGTAAGTACGATATGCTGTCGGCTTAGGATAGCATTATTCCATTTTTTATCGCCGGTGACCTATGGCGTGGGGGTGGCTTAGGGTTTTGAGGCTCTTTAAGTGGCTGTTGGGCATAGATAACTTAGCTAAATGAAAAAACAAAGAATGGCAATGGTCTTAAGCGATTCATACATACATATACTCACGGCTATAAATCCCAAGAAGGGGTAGGGGGAAATTTGTGTGGGGAAAAGATAGTACATATAAAGGTTATTGGGGATGGGTCTCCAACCGCATCTCCCAAAAATCCCTTAAAAGCTCAAATACCGTTAGTCGCCTCTTACGTACACCCACTGGAAGAAATGTAGTATGTAGAAATGAAGAAATGGGGTAGTGCTATTCAAAGCCGACACTACACAACAAGTTAAGTGATTCAGTGTATTGTCATTGACTAAAGCAAATGTATGACCAACAAAAGTTAGTACATTGAGGCGCGGCAGGGCGGGGCGGGGCGGGGCGGGCTTTTTGACCGCGGAGCAATAAAAACCCGTCGATGTATCCGACTTAGCTTAGGTACACTGTACACTCCTTTGCCTCGCCAAAAAGTCACGGTGACGCCGCACAGGCCGCAGGGCCAGCAGCACCAAAACCGAGGGGGTTTTAGTCAGTAAGAGTCTGACACACCCCCTTCGCTCTCTCGAGAGACAGGGTATCCATGAGGATTTCCCGCCGGTAAAAAAAAACGAAAAAAAAAAAACGGCGCGGTCTTTTTGCCCCTGTGGTGTGCGCGTTTAGTATAGAAATTGACCGGACCGCCCCGCATTAACAATTAGTTTTTAGTGGATTTTTTTCAGAATTATATTTACTGAACTACGTTTGCTTTCCGCTATATTAACTTATGTTCTCTATGTTGTTGGCGATGTGGCTGGAGACCCATCACCAACCATCCTATATTTTACGCTCATCCACAAAGGACTTTCAAAAGTCGCAAAAAAAATACAATTTCTGAAAGCCTTGCTATCCTTTTTGGAATTTATAGCTGGTAAATTTATTATTTGCTGTGTAGTTTCGGCTTAGAATAGCACTACCCCTTTTCTTCCGGTGGGTGTACGTAAGAGGCGACTAACGGTATTGGGGCTTTTTAAGGGATTTTTGGGCGATGCGGTTGGAGATCCATCACCAACAACCTCTATTTTACCATCTTTTCCCCACGCAACTTCCAAAAGTGGCTGAGGAATTACTAATTCGTTAGCTCTGGCTACCCCTTCTAAGGATTTATCTTCTTCTTATTCGTTTCGCTCTTGTCAGAGCGGTCGTGGTCTTCATGAGGGAGGGTCGGGGGCTGCAGTTGCCCGTCTAATGATGTCTCGCCATCTGGTCCGGTTCGCAGCATTTCTGGCACATTCATTTAATGGACTGCCCAGAGCAGATTTAATCTGGTCAGTCCATCGCATGGGTGATCTGCCACGTGGTCTCGTGCCTTCCACCTTTCCTTGAACAACCAAGCGCTCAATGGAATCACCATTCCGCCTCGACACGTGTCCGAAGAACTTAAGTGTGCGTGATTGCACCAGAGCAGATAGACGCTCCTTGATGCCAAGCTCCTGAAGTATGGACACATTTGTGCGATATTCGGTCCAGGATACTCCAAGCATTCGCCTCCAGCACCACATCTCCAGAGCATCTATCTTTTTCTTTTCTATTTCCCGCAGTGTCCACGTCTCGGCAGCATACAAAAATATGGGGAAGACAAGTGTTTTTACGAGCCGGGTCTTAGTTGCTTTTGTGATGTGTTTATTCCGCCATAGTTTTTTTAGCTTATCCATGGCGCTCCTCGCTATTGCCATGCGTCTTTTGATGTCATCAACGCAACCACCGCTGTTAAGTATTAGAGAGCCAAGGTATACGTAAGACTGCACCACTTTGCAATTAGCAATTTCGGTTACTTCTGGCAAGTTATTATTTGCTCGGTCTACTATCATTATCTGCGTCTTTGTGCGATTGATTTTAAGACCAAATTCTTCACTCACTCGTTCCATTTTGAGAAGTAACTCTTCCATTTGATGCTCACTGCTTGCAAAAAGAGTGGTATCGTCAGCGTACCGCAAGTTCGCAATCTTATATCCACCGATTGTTACACCGTCTGTCCAATCTTCCAAAGTAATGCGCATTATGAGTTCGGTGTATACATTAAACAGAAGCGGTGATATTATGCATCCTTGTCGAACACCGGCACTGGGATGAAAATTTGCCGACAGGATGTCATCAGTTCGGACTGAGGCTGTTCCATCTTCATATAACCGTCTTAAAAGATGCACAAGATGTTTTGGCGTTCCCATTCTTGACAGCGTATCCCAAAGCTTTGGCCACTTTACCGAATCAAACGCTTTAGAAAAGTCAACAAAGCAGATATAAGTTGGCTTATTGAATTCTCGAGCTTTTTCAATAATTTGGCGGACAATGAGAATTTGTTCCCGGGTCCCTTTTCCCTTAACGAATCCAGCCTGTTCTGGAGCAACCTCCCTAGACAGGTAAGCTTTAAGCCTTTCGTTAAGAATATGTAACAGCACCTTGCTGGAATGTGCTATAAGTGCTATAAGACGATAATTGTTACATTTCTTTGTTGACCCCTTTTTGTGCAGCGGAGTGAAAATTGTATGGCTCCATTCGCTTGGCCATACTCCGGTTTGCCATGTTTTGTTACAGATGGTATGTAGAATTTGAATACCATGTTCTCCCATTGCGCGTATAGTTTCGATAGGAATTGCATCCCTGCCTATTGCTTTTCCATTCTTGAGGTGTTTTATAGCAGCTTCTACTTCGCGGATAAGAATGGGGGGTTCTAGTTCGTCGTTTTCCGGCTCTGTACTAGGATAGTTCAGGTGCTGTGGGTCTTCAAAAAGTGACTGACAGTAGTTCCTCCAAGTCTCAGATATATTAGCTAGCTCTGTTACTAACCCGCCCTCAGTGTCCTCTATGGCCCACGTTTTGGAAGACAGTGTCTTGGTGATGAAGCGAATTTTATGATACAGATCTCTGGATTCGTGTTTGTGCGCGTGTTGATCTATATCTTCGCAAATTTTCCGTAGGAAAAGGATTTATAGCCGTGAGTATATGTATGTATGTATGTAAATTTATGTACTTAGGTATGTTATCTCAACTCAAAGCTATTAGAACAAAACGGCTAACCAGAGATGTAACTTAAAAAATCCTTAACGGGTTTTGGAATCAAGAGAGGAAAGGTGACGAAATGATGAAATAAAATGCATTACTTAACTAATAACCAATGACTCAAAAGTCCAAAACCTCTTAGTTACCTCAAACGACGCCGACACGAAGATATTGGATAGTGCTGTTCCTATCCCACATAATTATGCTATGCACTGAAAGATTTTTTTCTAAAGGTTGAGTTTTATAAGTTTCTGTATGAATAATCTTTTTCTCAGGGTCTGGATGTACGATACAGATTTTTAATGACAAACGGACCTGATGGTGATTTTTGGCATCAGCATTTTTCAGCTGATGAATTTTGTAAGTATTTTAAATCATGAATGATAATATGAACGTTATTTGTTTACCACTACTGAGGACATATTTAGATCAAAATGGAGAATAGACCCAAAATTTCATACATACATACATATACTCACGGCTATAAATCCCTAGAAGGGGTAGCCAGAGCCAAGGAATCAAAAATTCATTGGCCACTTTTGGATGTTGCGTGGGGAAAAGATGGTAAAATAAAGTTTGTTGGTAATGGGTCTCCAACCGCATCGCCCAAAAAATCCTTATAAGGCCCAATACCGCTAGTCGCCTCCTACGTACACCCACCGGAAGAAATGGGGTAGTGCTATTCTAAGCCGACACTACGCAGCTAATGCTAACCCAAAATTTCATTATTTAGTATTCATCGCTACTATTTTACTTATATATGATGCCCTTAAAACTCCTACTCAACTCAACTAGAAGCGTTTGCCGTTTAACCACTAAGACTGGCAAAGGTACTAATATTTCTAAACATTGTTACCCGTCATCACACAGACTCACCTATTTTCTAGATAGTGAATTCACAATTCGTACAAAACGGCGGTGAGCCTATCACCAGCCCCTTTCACATTAGTACACTGTCCTAGCAAAACGTGGGTACACTGAATATCAGGTGATAAAAATACATACATACATACATATACTCACGGCTATAAATCCCTAGAAGGGGTAGCCAGAGCTAAGGAATTAGAAATTCCCAGCCACTTTTGGATGATGCGTGGGGAAAAGATGGTAAAATAAAGGTTGTTGGTGATGGGTCTCCAACCGCATCGCCCAAAAATCCCTTAAAAAGCCCCAATACCGTTAGTCGCCTCTTACGTACACCCACCGGCAGAAGTGGGGTACTGCTATTCTAAGCCGACACTACACAGCAAATAATAATAAAATTAAAACATCATATACAGTTCCGATTGTACCCTTTTATTTCCTTTATTACTATACCGCATAGCCGCTGAGAAAGAGAGCTAAAACTTTAATTTAAGTTAATTTTCCAGACGTCTTACCAGTCCTTCTAGCGTACACCTTCGCCTACGTGCTCGTGATGGTAGCCGTAGTGATGTGCAGTGTAGAGTTGAAGTCCCGACACCTCCTCCATTCCACTTACAAGCTGTTCCTGTTCTCGATAGTGGTACAACACTTCGGAATCACTATCCAATCGTTGGGGTATATTAAGTACGCTGTGAATGGGTTTGGTGGGTACGGGGCTAGAGTAACTGGTAAGTTTTACGTACATAGGCTCTGCTTACCCCCTACTTTAATCTTACCTTGGGTAAATACAGGCTGGAATAAAACGGGTGTAACAAGCAAAAAGCATTCTGAATAAATTTTGCAATGAGGCAAACTTGATTAGAGAAACTTTATTTTTCTCTTCTCTACAAATCAGCTGAGCTCCCGTCATAAATGTGTTGAGTGACTGTACTAAAAGTTGTTCCGAATGATCTCCCTAAAGAGGGGTTCTTTTGTTCAAGTTTGTGTCTTTCCATCCAAGGTCTTTCAATTTCATATTATTAATCCCATCCAAAGAGGTAGCCAGAGTTTCATAATTAATAATACTTATATAATTAATAAGCCGTTTTTTAAACTTGAGATAAGAAAACATTTAATATAAAGGTTGTTAGTAATGGGTCTCCAGCCATTTCGCCCAACATACACTTAAAAATCAATAGGCTGTCGGGACCAACGACTTGGTTAAGGTAGCGAAATGCTAAAGTCAGCACAGGGCAGGTCGTTGCGTTGTAGAGATCTTTTTAGGTGACCTGTACCCAGCAGTGGACCCCTATTGGCTGGTGCTGATAATTATAAATACACTTAGTTACCTATTACGATACAGACGATGCGGAAAATGCGGAAGATGCGGTAAATTTTATATTAAGGTCACACTACAAAGCGTAGCTAGTACGTTCAACCGTTTAACTCGATATCGCGTAGTACAAAACAGCAATCTCTTACGCACTTACTTAGGGCCAGTTTTTTGATCTGGAGTTAATAATATAACCATTTGTTACATTGACTATAGTTAAATGACTAACCAGTAGTCAAATCGTAAATCCATTTTGGTTCACTATTGACATTGACATTGACCATTAGTTACTCTAACCACGGGTCAAAAAATGCATTTTGCTGATATGTAACTAGTAATATATATATAATATATATATATATATGTAATAGTTACGATATTTAACAAATTGTTGAGTTAACCACGGATCAAAAAACCGGCCCTTAGTATCGTATACTGTCATATCGTTCTAATCAATATCGTGTGGATAAAATAGCGCCCGTGCGAGGCGTTCTTTCATCTTTTATTACTATAAATATCTTTACAGGTCAATTTATGTGTGGACTATCAGAGATGTCTTTTCTACTACTCCTCGTTTTGCTGGCCAAAGGTTATACCATTACCCGAGGAAGACTCAAAATCGGATTCACAGTCAAACTGACAGTATTCATGTGTCTTTACTGTGTCACTTACGCCGTTTTGTTTGTGTATCAGGCGAAGGTAAGAGTATTGTGGTACCTATTAAACGGTTTATTAGCAAGGGCAGGCAAAGGGCATCAGAGGATTAAACGTTCCTGTTCAAATTTTTTGGCGCAATCCTTCCGAAAATTACATTCTTTTCTCAATGAGTATTCCAGAAACCAAGGTAATTTTTGGCATCTTTATAGGGGTTGTTAATAAAAAATCATTTGACTACAAAATAGTAATACTTTTAATTTACATGCTCTTGGTATTTTGGATTGAACGGGGGCCTAACAATTTGAGCGGGATATCGTTTTATTCTCGGATGAGATATTTTTCGTACATAATGTACTCTAAGTCCATAATTTTAACACTTCACCGCCTGATAAAATTTACTACCTCAATAGTTCTTGTAGGTATTTACTTTCACGATGGTGGTTTTGCTTTTCAAATAGTTACTACAATTTCATTTTATTTTACAGGCGTTTGATCCTGGAGAAGTTTTATACTTGTATGAGAGCCCAGCAGGATATGGTTTGATAGTGTTGAGGATAGTCGGCTGGGGTATGTTCGCGTTGGCTACCTTCTGCACGGTCAAGAAGTATCCTGAAAAGGTAGGTAATGAGCATTTGGATTTTTATGAATTCGTTTTCAACATCATCATCATCAATCAGCCAAACGTCAACTGCTGTACTTGAACTCCCCCATATATCTTTACGATATTCTCTGAAAATAAGAAAAATACCTACATACATACATGCATACATTTACTCACGCCATTAATTCCCATTGGGGTAGGCAGAGACTATCGATCTCCACTTCGTACGATCCTGACAAACCTCTCTAGATTCGTTTACTTCCATCAATCTTTTCATACATGCTCTTTTATTCTTCATACTTCGGACGCCTTCCTTTATGAGCACACTCAAAGATAACATTGAAATGAAATTTATGTTGTTAAAAGTGCAAATCCTATAACTTAGATACCAATAGGATAAACATAGATTCATCACAAATTTTCAGTATTCGTAGACAGAGTTAACACTTTTTTTGAGTAAAAATGAACTCTTATAGAAAAAAACTGGAATCACATGTACGAGCAAATTCTTAGCTTCCTCGTTTTTTATATCCAAGTCAGTATTTTTATGTGCATTTCAGTATTTTTATGTGACTATATTAAATTTAATATATTTAAACATATTGTATGTGTGTCCACTACTCTGTTGCGGTTAGTGTAATGCTCGCAATTTCACTTGTGTCGGTGCTGACTGAAAATCAGTGTTGTGAGTTCTCAGAGCTCACAACGTTATGCTGAGTCAGCACCGTTTCGCTGTGCAGAGACCTTTGTATGTAAATGGTAAACTTATGTTGTTATTTAAAAAAAAAAAGTTTTTTATTTTCTATCTTTGTCTTCTTCTATCTTTTTTCATGTTTTTTTTTTTTTTCCAATGTTGTTTTTGTCAAAGCTTTTATTTTTTATTTTTATGTTTAACTGTATGTCTCTTGCTCATCTGTGCAGCGAATAAATGTCTCTCTTTCTTTCTTTCTTTCTTATTCCAGAACCTATTCTACGGGCCCTTTTCCATCTGCGGCACATTATGGTTTTACGCTGGTCCCCTTTTCATCCTGACTGCCAACTCCTACATCGACAAGTGGGTCCGAGAAAGCGTGGTAACAGCTGTGCTTCTCTTCATCGCATTTTGTGGTCACACCATGTTTTTGCTTCTTACTCTTCCTGTTTTCGCTAACAAAAACTTCCCTTACCACGTGAGGACCACCCAAATAGGTGTCATGGAAGTCACCGGGAATGGGTTGGATAATTTCGGTAGTAACCCATATTGCCCCACCCAGGGACCAGCACAAACTGTTATCATACCTCTAACTCGAAGAACAGAAGAACTTATAGGTAATATATATAGTCAATATATGGCTAGTCCTGAAAATGGAGTCAATATTAACGAAACCAAATCTGGAAGCTTGGTTCAAAATAAATTGGTTCAACAAGAAAGTATAGAAACAAATAACTCTGAAGATATACAACCGAGTATTTCTAAAGAAGTATTTACGATTCAAAATGAAATGAACAATATAAATGCTTCAGATGTTCCAAAATTAGATAGAAATGGAAGTGCAAATGAAAATACGAGAAGTAATGGTGAGTTTACTATATAGTGTTATTTTTTACTTGAATTCAATTTAACAATTCGTTAATCTATACGTACTCGTAACTTACCGATTTTTAATAACGTTTTTATAATTTGATTCTTTACCACTACTTTGATTGAAAATATTATTTATATAAAATATTATATTTATTATTGTATTATTGAAAATATAAAAGTGATTAAAATGACGCTTTATTTTTCAGCAGAATTTAAGACCAAAAACTTGTAATATTTAATATAAGTAAATATTAAGATATGAGTCCGTAGGCAGGCACTTTGATATCAAAATTTAATAAAATACGTCTGCCTTACCTTATTTATGGATACAAATCGCAAATAAGCAACGATACTGTATATTTTCAGATTTGCCCATAGGTTCTCGTGACATGCCACTTCTTCGTTCAAGACGAACTTTGTTGGAGCCATTAAAACTCGACCAGGACAAAGTCCCATCGTGGTCTTTAGCCAAAGGACCTGCTGTGGCTTCGGCTTTGAAGAAAACAGAGGATGAAAGTAAGTGAAAGAGAATATTAATTGTTACCTTAGTGGTAAAAATTTTGTCGGGCCGGCACCAATAGCTTTTTTTAGGCTGTGCTGGCTGAGAATGTCACTACCACTTTTTACTCACGGGACATGGGGCTTTTTAAGTTGTTTTTGAGCGATGCGGTTGGAGACCCATCATCTAATAACTTCCAAATGTGGCTGAAGAGTTTATGGCTCTAAAGCTCTGGCTACCCCTTTTTGGGATCTATGGACGTGAGTATATGTTTGTATGCATGTATTCTTTTTTGTGTCAAAGAAGACATTTCAACCGCACTAATGGTATAAAAAGAGGGTATAGTTGAGGGTTCGCTCGCTGACTGTTAAGCCTTACCTTACCACACTGTGGATAAGATGGAGTGCACGATCCTCACAGCCTATATACGTCCCCACAAAGGGGCTCGTGCCTACCCCGTAAAGGGTGATTTGGCCTTAGTCCACCACGCTGGCCAATTGCGGGTTGGCAGACTAACGACTACTACCCTGATAGTAGCCGGGGCTTAACGTGCCCTCCGAAGCACGGAATCATCTTAATTTTTGGATACTCAGGTGATTCAAGCCTACAATATCTATCCAGACTGGGTTAAATGTTACAAATTAAATTTGTGAGTTTACCCCCCCGGGGATCGAACCCGAGAACTCAGTACTTAAAGCGAAGCGCTTAACCGCGCAACCACGAAGGCAGTCCACGAGGGAGTGCACTATTTTCATATTTATTTTTAATATATTTTTCTTACAGTTCCTCCAGTGCTAAATTTAACCGACCAAAAGAAAGTACCATCGGTCAGGAACGGGCTTCCGAGCTCAGGCGACATATCAACTATTACAGAGGGCTACGAACAGAATTTCGCTAATAATACAGTCAGCAAAGCGACTATGGACTTATTTAGCGTTGCTAATAAATGAGGATGAATTTCAAAATTAATATGGCTGTGTACAGAGCTAAACTGATGAACGGAACCAGAGCTGAACGGTTCTGACCTTCAGCACGTACGATTCGTTGACTGAGGGGCGTACGGAATGGTCAGGACGGCTCTGAATGCCCTTTAAAATTTCATTTGAAAATTATATTATACCTAAGGAAGAATGACGGTCGGGTTTGCTCTGAACACAGCCTAAATTACTGTTTTCAATAACCAGTATATTTTTTTGTCTCAGTTATTATATGACTTCACCTTAGCTATTTTAAGAGTAGAGAAATAGCTCTAATCAATTTGTTTCCATAGTAGAAAGTGTTCAGAATGGTCTCCCCAACATCTCCCTCCTAAACCTGTTAGCCCGCTTTGGTTACAACGTGTACATAATAAATATTGTTTAAGGTTTTGAAATTATAGTTTAAGGCTAGATTAATTTAACATTGATTTCGAAAGTAAAAACACGCGATCGCCCATAGCCGTACAATCAGAGGTTAAAAAAACACAAAAAAGAACTTTTTTATTTGCTAAAAAGACAAATTTACAATTTCATTTTAGGTTAAATGGCACAGAGACCAAATTTGACAGTATTGAGAGCTGTCTAAGACCGTATTTATTATCACAATTGTCATAATGATTAATAAACTTAGGCTTAGAATATCGGTTCCCATTTCTTCCCATGAGTATCATAAAAGGCGACTAAGGATATGGGGCTCTTTAAGTGGTTTTTGTGCGATGCGGTTGGAGACCCATCACCAACGATACTTTATTTCTACCATCTAGTCCCCTATCAACTTCCAAATGTCGCTGTATATGTATGTTATGTAAAAACTTATAACATTACTATGGATTTTATTAGTTGAAGTTGCTAAGATCGGGGCCAGGGCGGCGGGCGATCTTGTGTTAATAAGTTGCAATATTAATACGTAAATGTATTGGTTTCCCCAATTAGATAAGTATTTTTATACTCCAATGATATTACTAAGTTTAATTTAATTATCACGATGTATTGTAAGGCACACAGTTGTTGTAAATATATGCTTATGTTTTAATAGCCTTTTATTTTTTGCTCTATTTAAGTAGTTTTTTATTCGTTTTAACTAGAACCCTTCTAAACTTAACTAAGACTCTGTTTTTCTTCTTTCTGCCCGTCTGTCTGATTAAATTTTCAAATTTATAAAATAAGAATTCCTTTTGTTCAATTATTTATTTTATATTTTTTAGATAATTCGGTATGCAAAGTTTTACAAAAGTTATGTTGATTACGAAACCATTTCAAGATATTATGTTGTTAAAACATATTTTCTTGAAATTAAATCGAACAAAGCTAAGATGACCGTTATTTTAACAAAAAACTGTAACAGTATTTGACCTTCAGCGTTATTTCAAAGACATTCGTTTTTGCAGTTTATTAATAAAATATCGAAAATCATAGGTCTGTTTAGTATAATATCGTAATAATTTCATTTGAGATCACAAATTCGTGAAATGTTTTACAATCCGCAACATTTTTACTAAACATTTCGCTTTATTTGCATGTTGCTACGTGATATTTTCTATCGATGACGTCATTAAGTACAAAAAATAAAAAATCTTTAAAAAATCATAACTCTGCAATAACTCATTTTAAATGAAAAATATTCAAATTAGTCTTTTATTTTCGTGTTTGCTATCGAATAAAAATATTTAATAAATACCAAAAAAAACATTGCATACCGAATTGTATAGAAAAATTTATGCGCGATCCAACTCGCGCTTGACATTTTATTTTAGAATACTACCGATCTACACATTAGTCTTATAGTTAACTCATAATTTTCTAATAAATAAAGAATAAATAAATGAGGTTTTCATGAACAAAAAGATTTAAGTCATAATTTTCTCTTTTGCTTGTATCTCCGATGGGTTGCATAATACATATTGTGATCGAATCGAATAATCATTATTAATGTCATAGGAATAGCTTATAATGGTATGTATAAGTATGCTTTTTATACTTAGATGTAAGATTTAGACATATGAAATAAAGATCTAACCGTGATAGCTCAGTGGGTAGAACACCAGCCTTTCACGCAGACAGGTGAGGATTAAACTCCCGATCGGGCCTATACCAATTTGTCTTTTCCAAAGTCATATGTTATGTTTGGCTAAATTGTGATGGTTTATAATGGTGTTACGTACCGGGTTCTTAATTTGATAAATACCAGTCACACTTTCGTGCAATAAGGTGTAATTATATTTATTGACCAATAACGCACTCTACACAACACAACAAACACTATCGATAATTAACTATCGATACTCGCACTAATTAACAACACTAATTTACTCCGTTATAGTAACACTGTCCACACCGTTAAGCTTATTTCCGTAATCCGAATATCACTGCACTGTCGTATTTAATTTCTTCGCTCTAGTATTTCGCTTGTTCTCGCTTTAGTTCTTCGCACTCGAATACTCCGTAGCACGCGTCGCTCTTTATATATGCCAAATCTCAAATACGCGAATATTACAGAAAGTTCTAGTACCACATTCTCGAAAAGTCGATATTCGAGAAACATCTAGTAATTCCCTTTTTTACTTATTAAAATACTAGTAACGCCATCTAGTATATTCTAGTAGTGGCAAATCCTAGCTCCTACTTGCGAACAGATGTCGTAACAATGGTATAGAAATAAATTTCTTAATCATTTGAGTCATGGATTTTTGTGTGAGAAACAAATATAAATTCATGTATTGAAAATTTAATGAAAATTGTGGATTTAGAAAGTGTCAATACCGATCTTTAATTTAAACTATTTATTTATTACTAATATATAAGTTTATGGACAAAAGTTTGGACTAAACATTTTGCAATAAATAAGATAAATCTAAAATTGTCTTTTAATACTAAACCGTTACATGCGAACCATTACTTTGTTACATCAAACCAGCTTAGAATGTCACTACCTCTTCCTACCCACGGGTGTCGGAAGGGATGACTAAGGGAATGAGGCTTTTTAAGTGATTGTTGGGTGATGCGTTTGGAGACCCATCACTAACAACCTTTATATGAAAATCTTTTCCCCACGCAACTTCCAAATGTGGCTAAGGAATTTCTGGTTCCGACGCTCTGGCTACCCCTTTGAGGGGTTTATAGCTGTGAGTCGGAATGTATATACATACATACACATATGTATATACGTGGGGCATGCCAATAGAAGTTAGATACTCTTTTCTCAATTCATTGACACTGGCAAGCTATACACCATCTTATAGGCTGGTTTTTATTGACATATTTGAATATAGAACACACTTCTTTTATTTATTTTTTTATTTGAATGAGCATAATTTTTCCGAGAATCTGGCGGGAATTCACTTGCAACAATGGAGCTCAGTCGACGTGATTTTCGCGCTATGATTTATTATGACTTTAAAAAAATTTAAAGCCTCAGGAATGTTTTGAACTTTTGGCTTCTACTTTTGGTGAGTCTGCTTGTTCCCGACCAACAGTATTCAATTGGTTTGCTGAAAACCTTAATTACAGTTAATTAAAACAGTAATATCACCTTGGTGTGACAAGCGTCCGAAGTCAGGAATCCGGCACCTTCTCTGGCACCACGACAATGCGGCGCCGCACACGTCTGCCAGAACACTAGACTTTTTCAACTCGAAAAATGTGTCAATTCTCCCTCACCCGCCATATTCCCCTGACCTAGCGCCTTGTGATTTTTACTTGTTTCCAAAAATCAAAGAAAAACTAAAGGGGAAGAGGTTTGAAAGCAAAGAAGATGCGCTGGTTGCCTATAATTTCGAGATTTCTGAGGTATCTAAATAAGAGTGGTCACAGGTATTTTCCAATTGGTTCAGACGTATGGAAAAATGTATACGTGCTCAGGGTGAATACTTAGAAAAGATCGATACTTGTAATAAAGAATAAATTTTATAATTTTTGAATATCCAGTTTCTTTTGGCATGCCCCTCGTACTTTCCGACTGTGTTGTATTGGTTTACCATTAATCCTTTAATTACTTCACGATGGTGTTTTCGAAGGTAACTTCGGGTTTGTTAGGCTTTTTTAGAGACTAATCAATCACCAACCATCCTTTATTTCAAAAGGAAAGGCTTTCTAATTCTGAAGTTCTGGCTACCCCTATTTGGGATTACTAGCCGTATATGTGAAAAGGTATGGGCAATAAAAATTACACATTTATTTCAACTTAACATTTATTATTAATTAAATTACATGTGTATTTATTTTAACAAGATAATATCCATTTTTTCTTAATTATATATTATGCTATTCCATTCGTCTTAATCTTAATATAATTAAAACTCTTTCTTAAGGTACTTCACTTACAGAACTAAATACTTCTACACACCACTCATTGACCAAAACGTATACAAATCGATTTATCAATTAGGCAAATAAAAAATTTCGACGCCAGCGCGACTCGAACCCACGACGACGTCCGGGTAGACGCCCTCGTCGCTCTGCCAACTGAGCTATGGTATCGGTTGACCACTCGCGCGAAAATTTGTATTTGTTTTTTACACCTTTATTTGATTTACTTTCCTTCCATCCTAATATGAGGTTTTCATGCAAAAAAAAACGAAAATGTATGTAATTTAAATCTTTCCCGAATTAGTAAAAAATTCGGAGGTAGGAAACGCAAACACTACTAAAACGTGCAAAAAAGAAATAAAGGATAGTAGAATTTCGCGCTGGCAGCCATTGACACGGTAGCTCAATTGGCAAGAGCGATGGGGGCATATACCCGAGGTCGCGGGTTCGTATCCCGCCTGTGTCGAAATTTTCCTTTCCTTTATTTATTCTTTATCGAAAATGTATGTGTTAGTATCCAGTCAACACAAGTACAGTGCGTTGCGTGATGATATAAAATATTAAAGAAATCTCTTGGGACAGGTACTTGGCTTATTAATAAAAATGTTACTAGTTCGTAAAATCCAATACATTGTAAATATATGAGTGGTGCAACCGTGATATAAAATAACATAAACGTTCACGCCGTTTATCCCCGAAGGGGTTGGCAGAGGTACCAATACTTCTGATCTCACATGGCAGCGCCATCTAGTTTCCAGAGAAGGTACCCACGTTTTGCTTAGACAGTGTACTCACGTGATAGGGGGTAGGCCTATCGCCGTTTTGTAAGTCACCGTGATATCTGTGGGTAGAACGACTCCCATCGCGATCCTGCAGACGGTGAGGGTTCCAATCCCGGGTCGGGCCTACACTAATTTGTCTTTTCTAAAAGTCATATGTGTGGTTAATTTATCATGGTTGTTAATGGTGAGGGGAAACATCGTAAGTAAATTCACATCGGCTAAATTGTACTTTGTCATGTGACACACAGCAGTTTGTCATGTGTGTACAAAACAGCAAATATTAATCTTGCTTTAAATTATTGGACGGATCAACTTTCTTTCAATAGAACTACATGAATGTCAAGAACATAAGCCATCAATAAAAAAATAATATAAACACAACCAAATATTCGTCATAGGAGCCTTTTAAAATTAATTATATAAGAATAAATAAATAAAATAATTGATAAAGTGTAACCACCTGAGACACCTCAAATCGGGAGTGAGAAGGCCGCATTATTCAAAAAGAAAAACAAGTAATCCACCCAAAGAACATTTTTCTTGAGAGAGGGGCATAAGGGGCAGGGGTAAAACATACTTAACGTAGACTGTATAAAGAATAAAAAATATATATGAATGTTAGCTGTGTAGTGGCTTATAATATAACCCAATTCCCCGCGACTGTCGTAAGAGGCGACTTAGTGTAATGAGGCTAATGAAGTGATTGTTGGGCGATTTGGAGATCCCATCACCAACAACAATTATTTTACAATCCTTTCCTCAAATAACTTTCAAAAGTAGCTAAGGTTTTATTCTGAAGCTCTGGCTAGCCCTTCTAGGGATTTATAGCCGTGAGTATATATGTACATCTTTTATTTCGTATGAAACAAGAAATCCAGTCACGGAATCCTTTACTGGGAGAAGGGCCACAAGGGGCGAAGCCTAAAGTACAAAAGAAGTAACTTTAGTATGTTATCACAACATTATGTCAAAAATACTTACAATCTTAAAATATCTTAAGTAGATAGTAAGTATTATTAATTATTATTATTATTTATTTTATTATTATCTAAGTATTATTTTTTCTATTTTATTGCCATTCGAAAACACAGTGCGCTATAATCAGATAGACAGAGCAGACAAGAAGATGACCTATAGTCATAGGAGCGCCGATTTTGAAGAATTCCTTGAAAGTGAACTTGTAATTGTGTTGCTCTGCCAACCCCGCGGTGATCACGTTAGCACTGGCCCCTACTAGTGTTCCGTTTCCTGTAATTATATTAAATATATTAATTTGTGAAGGAAAATATATATGTCATCCATACAAACATACATACATACATACATACATATACTCACGGCTATAAATCCCTTGAAGGGGTAGCCAGAGCTAGGGAATTAAAAATTCCTCAGCCACTTTTGGAAGTTGCGTGGGGAAAAGCTACATACGTACCTATTTAAATATAATGTAAATATATTGCCAATAAAATCATAATTACTCGGGTAACAGAGGAACATACATCTATAAATCTCTAGAAGGGGTAGCCCGAGCTTCGGAATCAGGAATTCTTTAGCCACTTTTGGAAGTTGGGTGGGGAAAATTTTGTACAACAAAGGTCTTTGGTGACGGGTCTCCAATAATATCGCTCAAAAATAGTCGCCTTACGAACGCCCACGCGGAGAAATGGGGTAGGGCTATTTTAAGCAGACACAGTTGAAAAAAGTTAGCAATGATTGAAGAAACCTTAGATATTTGAATAAAATAACACTGCCCGTGCAAAGTGATGTGTTCATTATTCTTGAAAATATTATTTGTCATAACATAAATATTCATGATGTTGGAAATTCGACTACTAGGCAATTGCTAGATAAATTAAAAATAACCAAGAAAATATTCAGTAGTAATAGTAGTTGGTAGTGAGTGGTTAGGAGCGTTGCCTACAATGCCGTGAAATGTTTAAATTTTCATGTTTCGAATAGCATTTATTTTTTTACCCATTTACCCATTTATTTCGGTGGGTGTCGTAAAAAGAGAATTGGGTAATTGGGACTATTTTAGAAATTGATGGGTGATGCGGAGGAATTTTTAACTTCATCATGTATGTAAAACTTACCACCCATACAAGCCCCAAACGACAACGCCCAAATGAGAGGCGCCATTGGCAGACCAAGGTTGCTGTTGCTCCCCAAAGATGTCACCACTCTCACCATCATTGACGTCAGAGGAATGTTGTCCACGAATGCTGAGGTTATTCCTGACACCTAAAGTTGGTTCATTAAATAAATATATTGCCGTGTGTATATATACTAGTTTATCCTAGAGTGCGCGTATCTATACCAGGATCAAAATTGTTTGGCCGAGCCTAAGCTGGCCTATCCTGTCGGCCTTAGGACAAATCAGTTTGTACTAGGCTATACTGGTTAATCCTATCGCGTATAGGAAAAACTAGTTGAGCCTAGGCTATACTGGTTTGTCCTAAAATCGGGTTGGGCCGGTAACATAAACAATAACTAAGACATAAGGATACTAATACACGAGCACGGGACAATTGTTTATTTTACAATCAATACAAATTCAAACCTATCTTATGACTTGGGAAATAATCAATTCAGACTCAACATTCACGTCGTGTATAACCGTGGAAGAGGCACTACATACATACATATACATACAGGGGTAGCAAGAGCTTCAGAGCTAGAAACTCCTCAGCCACATTTGGAAGTTGATACGGGACAAGATGGTTTAAATAAAGTTGAATTTACTAATGAGGGCATAATATCCGCAAAAAGTGGAATTGAAAGTACTACTATCACTCCTTTAAGAATATTCAGCATAAATTTTAGGTATTAAGCTGTTACGCTAAATAAAGTTATAACAAAGTTAACTTACCCATAACACCAGAAGTATTGCAACTATAAGACGATAATCTTCGTGCACTTGTAATATCAATCCTTCAGTTAAACTGCCAATCCATTGGATCAAACCGAGCTTTGTTATAGCCTAAAACAGAAATACATATATTAATTAATACAAAGTATTAAAAAGATAATCATATTCATACATACGTTCATGGCTATAAAAAACGTTATATCAAAAAAAGGTGAGCTTCTGAATTAGAAATTCATCAAACTCTTCTGGTAATTGGATGAGGAAAAGATTCTAAAATAATCTACCAATAATTACATAAAAAGTCCAAAAACTCAAGCAGTCGACTCTAACGATACCATCGATCGGGATGAAATTGGTTAGTGCTATTCCGATACGACACTATGTAGCATTATAAATACATCAAACATATTTACGGCCATAAATCCAAAAATGGGTTAGTAAGAGATTCAGAGATCTCTGCCATATCTTCGGAAATGTACGATATAAATTTTTCAGTCTTAGGTCTTGTTCTTTTCTAATGTGTAAATGTAGTTTTGCCAAACCAATTACATTTATTATTGTTATATTATTCCTATTGAATAATTTCCCTCACCTCCATAAAAACAAACAGCGCCGCAAAGAACAACAACGTGGCCCACTCGAGCCGCGCCAGCGCCGGCTGCAGCTCCTGCTGGTCTGACAGCACCAGCAGCAGAGAAACACCTAGTAGGGCACTCCAACCCAGGGATATGCATTCTGTTTGTAATATAATATATGTATGGTAGTGGGATATATCCTATTAATATTATAAATGTGAAAGTTTAGACGTTTGTGTGTTTATGTGTTTGAGGCGAAAAGGCTCCTGAAGTACACAATGTATAAGAATGAAATTTGGCGAAATTCTAGATAATGACCCAATTTAACAAATAGGATCCTTTAAATCCCGGAAAAAAATTACCAATAAAAATACCCGCCTGATTAAATTAAGAGTACAGGAAAAGACACTCTTTATACTGTAAAAAAACACTAATGGAAACGAACGACTTTAATAAAAACACAGTCTATGTATTATACGCAAGCGAAACCGGGACGGTCCACTAGAAATAATAAAACACACATATAAATGATTACACATATTAACAAAGTGGCCCACTCGAGCCGCGCCAGCGCCGGCTGCAGCTCCTGCTGGTCTGACAGCACCAGCAGCAGAGATACACCGAGCATCGCGCTCCAACCCAGGGATATGCATTCTGTGTGTTATATGTATGTAAGGTAATGGGATATATCCTGTTAATATTATAGATGTGAAAGTTAATATGTTTGCATGTTTATGTGTTTGAGGCGAAAAGGCTCCTCAGATACATAAATGTTTGGCAGCGGAAAAAATGACCAATAAAAAATTCACGTCTTCTTGAACTTACGCCCGATTTCTGAATAGAGTACTCAAGCTGAGAACGACTTAAGTATCGTTTTGTCTCATTCAGTTGTTAAGATTTTAACGCGACAGAACGATACTTAAGTTGTTCTCAGCTGGAATACTCAATTCAGAAATCGGTCATAAGAGTACCGGAAGAAACGCCTTAAGTTTTGTCATTTAATTTGACAGTACGAAGTCTGTCGGGTCACCTAATATTAACGGATTTGGCTGAAAATGGTAAGGAAATAGCTTAGAATAAAAAGATGGAGGAAGGATACTTTTTATCTGCAAGGTTTGCTAAGGATTGCTGTGTAGTGTCGGCTTAGAATAGCACTACCCCATTTCTTCCGGTGGGTGTACGTAAGAGGTGGCTAACGGTACTAGGGCTTTTAAGGGATTTTTGGGCGATGCGGTTGGAGACCCATCACCAGCAACCTTTATTTTACTATCTTTTCCCCACTCAACTTTCCAAAAGTGGCTGAGGAATTTCTAATTCTTTAGCTCTGGCTACCCCGTCTAGGGATTTATAGCCGTGAGTATATGTATGTATGTATGTTTGCATATTAGTAAGGAGATGGGTAAAAACTAGGAGACGGACACGGGATACTCTTCATACTGTAAAAAAATATTAATGGAAACATACGACTTTCATAAAAACACGGGCTTGCAAGCAAAACCGGGGCGGCCACTAGTTATACTATGAAATACATACAGAAATGACTACATAAACAGCACTTTGATGTTAACCCGGTTCGGGAACTAAACCCTAACTTCTGTAATTAAATAATGTGTTTGCTGTGTAGTGTCGGCTTAGAATAGCACTACCCCATTTCCGGTGGGTGTACGTAAAAGGCGACTAACGGAATAGGGGCTTTAAAGGGATTTTTGGGCGATGCGGTTGGAGACCCATCACTAACAACCTTTATTTTACCATCTTTTCCCCACACAACTTTCCAAAAGTGGCTGAGGAATTTCTAATTCTTTAGCTCTGGCTACCCCGTCTAGGGATTTATAGCCGTATGTATGTATATATTATATATATGTATGTATGTGTTTAAAAAGGCAGGTGGTGACGACATGATAGCTTAGTGGGTAGAACACCGATTATCGTGCAGACGACTAGTGTTCTAATCTCGGGTCGGGCCTACACCAATTTGTCTTTTCTAAAGACATATGTGTAGTTACTTTATCATGGTTGTTAACGGTGAGGGAAAACATCGTGAGGAAACCCACATGGCTAAGTCATACTTAGTCATGTGACAGTGTATTCGTACAAAACGGCGATGGGCCTGCCCCCTGAGTACATTTACCAAGCAAAACGTGGTTACCTACTCTGGACACTAGGTGGCGCTGTCACTTCATGTTCAGAAGTATTGGTACCTCTGCCAACCCCTTCGGAGATATTCAGCGTGAACGTTTGAGTTGAGTTTTGAGTATCTATATCTAAAGAAAAAACTATACTGCGCAAAGTGGTTGTCAATCTTTGTCAAACCGTGTGTGTGTGTGTGTGTGTGTGTGTGTGTGTGTGTGTGTGTGTGTGTGTGTGTGTGTGTGTGACATAAGTGATAATACTTACGGAACTGAGGTAGAGAATGCAGGAAGAAGAGGAGGATGATGAAAGTGATGGATATCATCGACTGGACCAGCAGGGTTTTGTCTCTGATGAAATACTGAAACAAGAATAAACCACAAGATTATTATGACCTTAGATGAAATGCGTGGCCTAGTTGGTATGTGACGAGAATCTGGCTCCGGAGATCACAGATTCTAATCCTGCTGTGAGCAATCATTTATTTGATGACAATGAATGTGCGGTGCTAGGTCTTGGACTTAATTTATTTGCGATATATATTACTAGATGAAAACCCGGCTTCGCTCGGGTGAAATATGACTCATATAATATACATCTAGGTGCAAAATGCAGGTAGCTACTTATACTTCGTTTATTTTTTTATCTATTAATTATTATTATAGATACTCTTTTCTTCAGTCAACACAACCTGCCTAGGTAGACGGCCACAGTCTAGGATACCCCATGGTAGCTCTTACCGCTTGCGCCCTAAGGGGGGCTATCGAACAAAAACGGGTATCCTAACGTGTGGCTGACTACCTACATATCTACTAAATTTACCATCTTTACGAAGAGCCCTTCGCTGCATCTACTTTCTACAATTGTGACAATGTTTACCAAATGCAAGGAGGTTCGAACAGGAACATCCACGCGGCACAAAACACCAGGCTCGGCACGCGCGGGATAGGCGTCGGGGTTACCCCCATGGGCCAGCTTCGTCTCGGGGGGGAACGTCCCCCCCGGTCTTTGGGCACCTCCCCAGGCGATAGAGGGGAGGGGTGGCTATCCCTATTGGGGATTAGCCACTAAGGAGGGTAAGGAGGTTCGGCTGTTTACAAAATGATATAGTAGGTATAATCAAACAAAGACAACGACACAACCAATAAAAGATTTTATGAATTTTGGTTATGACTTTCGGCATAATGTATATAATCAAAACAAATTAATACAAATAGAGACGCAGAAACTGTCAGAACTGTCGAATAGATATAAGTCAGTCATGAATTATCCACTTAATTCGAATAAACATGTTCAAAGTTCCTGCATGCGCTAAGCTGATTGTAGTTTGGAAGTCCGCGCACTACAATGAGGTGATGCACAGCGGATAAAAAAGTGGTAAAAACAGTATTTCCGCAAAACGTCAACGACTGAACTTTTTTTTTTTGTACTTGAAACAAAATTAAAAATGGCCATCAGCACATAACTGTTATGTTAATTAGTTATTTAAAAGAGCCTGTTTGCTGCGTCACAGGGAAACCTACTGCGGTAAACACCGAAACCAATTCATTGTAAACTACTTAATTTTGTGAAATAAATGCCTTTTTTTAAAGGAAAGAGTATCTATTATAATAATTTTATCAAGGAGTACGGTAGACTTGATCAAAACCTCCTTTAAAAAAGTGTCGTTTGCGAAACGATTGAAAAATATTATGAAACAAAACGTTTATCGACCGATTTCTGAATTGAGTATTCCAGCTGAGAACAACTTAAGTATCGTTCTGTCGCATTGAAATTTTAACAACTGAATGAGACAAAACGATACTTAAGTCGTTCTCAGCTTGAATACTCCATTCAGAAATCGGGCGTATGTCATCGGGTGTCAGTCAAAATGGCGACTGAAATTTTTCTGTCAGCACCATTACAATTTAGCAAAATACTCGACAATCCGAATTTTGCGGATAGATGTTGTCGACTCAAAATCATTTTTTTTATTTTTTATTATTCAGGTAAGGTTTCGATCAAGTCTACCGTACCCCGTGACGAAATTATTAATATAGATTTGGTCGCGGAAAGCCGGTAGATGAGGACGACCAGACCGGTCGTTGTGAATATCTTTGAAGAAGGTTTAGATCCATCAGTGGACTTATATCGGCTGATGCTAATAAAATTATTGCTTAAAAGCGTATTCGAAAACATAAGACATACCTTTTCTTTCAACTCTTTGAGAGTTTTCTCAAAATTCTGTCTCGGCATAGCTGGTGATTGTTTTTTCGCTTCTTCTGCTATCTTCTGCTCTAGAATTTGCAGTTTTTTCTCGACTACCTTCTTGACTGTTCTTTCTTCTTTATTATAGTCTTTCAGATTGGTGCCAGCTAGTTTCCATGCTGATATTTTTTCACGAAGTTCTGTAACCAACATCACTTATATTCTATGGTATGGAAAAATACAGAAAAGATTTTTACGGCTACTGGATCGTATAGACTAGAAACAGAGCCAAACTACGCTTTAGCACTATTTTAGATAACACTGCACTTGTCCTGTAATGTCATTTTAGAATATCACGAATCCCATAAGTCTTAAACAACGGTGACTCGGTGACAAAAGCGAAGAGCAAACGGATAAGGGTACCTCTGAACCAGTCGCTGCGGAGACATTTGGATGAGGCTTCTTTGTCCAGATGTAAAAGTATCTTAACTGATGATAATAATTATGCTGGCCTGTGCACCCCGCTCTCCCGGTATAATATGAAAAAGGGAATAAGTTTTTTTTGTTCTATATTCTAACTTAACACTCTGATACCATTATGAAAAAACTATTACCATTTGAGTGAGACGCCGCTTTCACTTACTCAGTGACCCCCCTAAAGTGTGTGGATTGTGTGTGGATTGTGTGAGGGTGATAGCTCTATATGCACAAATAAGAGGTCTCTACAAAATACTTGCCTCTGATTTCATTAGTCTCCTTAAGGCGTAGTTTATTAATATCTCTATACATAAATCGGAACTGTATGTATGTCTGTATGAATACGAGAACCACTCCCACAAACATGTGTACCGTAAAGTTTGTGAAGTTTATTCCCTGAAAAGAAAAAGGATGATCAAGAAAATTACATTCATTGCTTATTTTTATAATTATTTCTGAAATATGAGTATTTATCTACTGTCATGTAGTTTTGGTTAAAAATATATTACTATTACTAAAAATATATTATTGGGGCTGCCCCGATTTTGTTGTGCGTCACAAATGTTTGCCCAACACCACACGGATGACTTCTACGCCATCAGGCGCTAAAGAGTGGTGTCCTTACTAAGCAGGGTGCGGGCCAGCTCCAACAGTGTCCTGCGGGTTATTGCTGACAAGGTGGACTGTCCCATCCTCAAACACTGGGTCGGACTAATTATTAAGTAATGATTTTGTAATTATTGAACTGAATTTGTGTAATTTATAAACTAGAGTAATTTTATATTAATTAATTAATTTGTATTGTTTTGTTACTAACATAGGTTAAGGATTACTAACAATAATGGACTTGTATTTTCTGAATAAATAAAAAATTTATTTATTATATTTTATTATTTATTACACCATGTCTACCGTGATTACTGTACGAGTAGACTTACGGATGGATTGTTTTTAACTTATCTATTCACTTTCCAAAGTGGCTGATTCCAAAAATCTAGTTACTCTTTAGGAGAGTATAGCCGTGATTGAGGGAAGGTAGGTAGGTTTGCATATCATACTTTACTTGAAGGATCTTCGTTAATTACTACTTTTAACGGTGAGGGAAAACATCGTGAGGATGGGTAATACATGGCTGAGCTGTGATTAGTCAAGTCACACTGTTTTAAAACGAAACGGCGATAGTTCTGTCCGCTAACTTATTAGTACCTGTGCCAACCCCTTCGGGGATGTCAGGGGTGAACGTTTGAGTTTGAGTTTAATATACTTACAGCCTGCAACACTACAGGGTTGGTAGCAATGATGATGTTCGGGGGATCCCCGACCGGAGTCGCAGTGCCGCCAACATTACAAAATATTACCATTCCCATTAGTATGGGCACTGGATTCAAATTCGTTACTTCGCATAATCTGAAATGAGATTTTGTTGTAGTGTCGGCTCAGAATATCACTATCTAATTAATGTTTGTTGTTTTTATTTCCGTATAAAGTGCCTTAAAAAGTCAAATACATCTAAGTGACACCAATAACTTAATACAGCTGTGTTGTGAGGCTTTAAAAAACACTAACCCTTTTCTTTACGAGTGTGTCGTAACCGTATTACTTCTTTTTTATTATTACTAGAGCCGAGGGCCTTTGGAGTTTCGAATCGAAGATACCACAAAAGTAAAAAAAAAGTCAATAAGTTTATTTTTCAAAATAAAGTTAAATACTAACATTTTTTGAACGTCTAAGTTTTAAATTAATCGTTAACCCGTTGTTTCGGAAGGTGTTCGTAAAGAGAAGAAGCAACAAAGAAACTCTTTACATTCACATTTTTTTTTTTTTATAAATATTGTTTGTACAATTTAAGTTTATAAACATGTTTTACTTTATAAAAGATTTTCTATGCGACCAAACCAAACGCTAGTTTGACATAATTAAAATAAATTGTCCATCACAAAAAATCATCACATAACGTGAGAAGAAGACAAGGTGGACCGACCAATCTAATGGATGGCGGGAAGCCAATGGAAGAGGCAAGCCTACATACAGCAGTGGACGTCTTTTGGCAGATGATGATGATCAGATTATAAGCATACCTTATGATAGCAGGGGTAAGCAGCAGTACAGTTGTTACATTATCCAAAAATAATGACACTACAATTGTCAGTAAATATACAAAATTGATTAACGGCCATGTTTGGCCTCTTGTTCTCTGAAACAAAAACAAAGTATTTAAAAAAAACCTGTTTCCCGTATCTACTATGCAATGCACCAATCTAAATATAAATTATATCTTGTATTCGGACATTAGAAGTTAATCGCTTTCGCACTGCTATTTCAGGCTTCCAAATGTGACTGAGGAATTTCTTATTCTAAAGCTCTATCTACCTCTATTTTTTATTCATACATACATACATACATATACTCACGGCTATACATCCCTGGAAGGGGTAGCCAGAGCTAAAGAATTAGAAATTCTTCAGCCACTTTTGGAAATTTGAGTGGGGAAAAGATAGTAAAAATAAAGGTTGTTGGTGATGGGTCTCCAACCGCATCGCCCAAAAATCCCTTAATAGCCCCATACCGTTAGTCGCCTCTTACGTACACGTAGAAATGGGGTAGTGCTATTCTAAACCGACACTACACGGCAAATAATAGCTTCTGTCCATAAGTATATATATTCAAACCTACCTCAAAAGCCACCACAGCCAAATAATCGAACACCCCAGCATCCATCATCAAGGTTACTAACAGCATCATGGAGAAAAGAAGAAGTAGAGTTTCCGCGTCCATCCACCTCAGTATTTCCATCATGGAAGGTCTCTCACCAACCAGAGCTAAGACTGCTATCGATACCATTGAAGATAGGATTGCTGCTAGGGTACGGTTTATTATCTGGAAAATAGGATATACATACATACATATGCTCACGGCTATAAATCCTTAGAAGGGGTAGCCAGAGCTAAGGAATTGGAAATTCCTCAGCCACGTTTGGAAATTTTAATGGGGAAAAGATGGTAAAATAAAGACCCACACCCCACCGGAAGAAATGGGGTAGTGTTATTCTATGCCGACAGTACACAGCAATCTTAACTGAAAATAGGATATGAATATTGTTTATATTATAACAACGTCTGTGGCCTACTAAGTAACGTGTACCGCCTTGTAGTAGCTGCATAGAATGTCACTACCCCTTTCTACCCACGGATGTCGTAAGAGGCGACTAAGGGTATGAAGCTTTTTTAAGTGGTTTTTGGGCGATGCGGTTGGAGACCCATCACCAACGATACTTTATATCTACCATCTTGTCCCCTATCAACTTCCATATGTGGCTGAGGAGTTTCTAGCTCTGAAGCTCTGGCTACCCCTTTTTGGGATTTATGGAGTATATGTGTGTATGTCTGTGGCCTAGTAATCACTAACATAATAACATAACATAACATAAACATTCACGCCGAATATCCCCGAGGGGGTTGGCAGAGGTACTAATACTGGCAACCCCAGCAACGTAAACATTACTCTCCGTATAAAAATTAAATTTAATACCAATTTAAGTGTAAAAACAGTGGTAAAAAGTCAAACACACCTTTAAACGGTGAATAACATTATAATAAACCATTAATAGTGATATAAAACAAATGGATCTTTGTTAAAAGTAAAACAATTCATAAGTAAAAATGTGCAAAAAACTCGCTATAAACATGTAAACTAACTCTTTTATAACAATACAATAGTGAAATTAAAGTGATCTACGTCTTGTGAACCAATAACGATATGCTTTGTGTAACATTTATACCTTTTCACTGCCAAACAACCTAAAATAATTTAAAGAATATTGACGGTTGTTTTCTCGTTCAAATTAATTTGACAGCGACATCTATGGACTTTTACTAGAACTGCGTCGAATCGCATAAATACTATTAATAAACATCTGCAGCCCTGCGCGTGCGCGCTTTCTATTATTAAACGAGTTACAGAGTATCGCCACAAGATGGCGTTATGTAATGGCTGCCTCCAAGAATTGCCACGACGAGAATATTTAACGTGTTCGATTTGCAAAGAGTCATATGATTTAATATGTGCGAACGTCTCCGAAGCACGTTTTCGGAATACGTTAACTGAAGAACACAGGAGCAAGTGGAAATGTCCTGCGTGTATGAACAAACTACCAAAATTAAATAACGTTAATACCCCAGTCAGGCATATTGCACACATAGATCAAAAAATAGTCAGAACAGACCCATCTTCGCCCATCGAAAATATCACCATGAGACGGAAGCCAACTAAGACCCAAGAGCACAAATCTATCGATGACCTGGATGTCTCGGTTGCTGATATAATTCTAGATGACAATAGTGTCATGGGTGATACCTTCGGTGGCCAAGAAGAAAATCCCCCCTTAACCCTGCAGCAAATTAATTCTTTATTGACCCAGAATAAAGATGCACTTGTGATGGAATTAAACTCGTTTTTAAAGCAAGAATTAAATGAAGCTATACAGAAATTCCAAGAAAAAATTTCCCAGCAGATAGATATTCTATTTTCCAGCCAAGAACAAACAAAAAAAGACATTAAGATATTGACGGAAAAACAACATGAAATATCAAACGACAACAAAATATTAAATGAGAAGCTACAAAAAATAGAGATGGAAAATATCAAACTACAAACAGAATTACAGGTTCTGAACAACAAAATTAACACGCTGCCGGCAAGTAACAGCAGCGCGCCGGAAAATAGCAGCAAGAAGAAGTTCGTGATATATGGTGTCGATGAACATCGCTATGAAACAGAAGATCAACTTCATAAGCAAGTTCTATACATCTGCAGCGATTTACTGAACATAAACTTAGAGGGCTACGTAGAAGACTTACGCCGTATTGGTACGAAAGGGCGGAAAAGACCTATCGTTGTAGAACTTCTCAGTAAAAAAATCAAACAAATGATACTGCAACGCAGCCAAAATTTGGAAGACATTGGAATAACTATATCAGAATATCTCAGTGAAACGGAACAAGAGAAAAGAAGAGAGATGATTAACAGTGTTAAAGAAGCTAGAAATCAGGGAAAATATGCAGTAATTCGAAACAATAAACTTTTAATTGATGAAAACGCAAAAAAATATTCAAAACACTACAAAAATTCCCGTTATCCAGCCAGACACAATTACAACATGCATCTTTATGATGAAAGAAGATTTTATAACGATTTTTATGATCAGCAAGCATACCATAAGGAACATCAGCAACATTAATTTGCAACCGTAGGCGCCGAACTAGAACTGACTATGATGACCCTAATCGGAAACACCAGGTACCTCCACCACCACCACCACTACCGCAGTTGCAGCACTCAGCTCCGCCTACAAGAGCACCAATAGCACCCTCTTATGCCCAGGCTGCTGCCACTATTCCAGACGAACAACATCACCATCAACCAAACCGCAAAAAATCAACCTACTCACAGCAAGAACGCGCTTCAACTCATTTACCATATGAACAGTACGGCGACCCGGATAACCCAAAAAATCATAATGAATACTATTATGAACGCCAATACAACCCTGACGAACTACGACAACAAGCACGCTATAAATACACGTACCAGCAATACCCGAAAATAAACTATACTTACCCACAAGAAACCAAATCTTCTGCTGAAGCATACCCCGCACATAAACCATCATACCATAACTCACCAAGACAAGAAGAACCATGCGCTTTTTTAGAATAATGATCCAAAACATGCAAAGCTTAAAAAATAAGCCTGAAACTCTAGAAAACCTGCTCCAAGAAGTCAATCCACCATTTACTGCTATCTGTTTATCTGAAACATGGATAAAAGTCCTCCAAAAAGATATGATTAAAATAAAAGGATACTGCTTCGCAGCAGCTTTTTATCGAAAAGAAAGAAATGGAGGAGGTGTTGCTATTTTACTTCAAGACGGCATCGAATTCAAAGAACTAAAAGAAATAACAAGTCTGTCTGTGGAATACTATATAGAGTGTTGTGCCATTGAAATTAAGCCTAATATAATTCTAGTCTCAATCTATAGGTCAGACAGAGGGATCGAAATCTTCTTCGATTTTATTACCAAACTAGTAAATTTATTAAAAAACAAAATTGTAAAAAATATAATCGTTACAGGTGACTTTAATATTAATTCTCTACAAAATTCTAAAGATTACAAAAAACTATGTGATACTTTTAAAGAGATAAACCTTCATCAGTTAGTTAAAGTTCCAACTAGGACGACAACCACTAGCTCGAAATGTATAGATTTATTATTTACAAATAATAAAGAAAACGAAATAAATGTTGAAGATCTAGGGATTAGTGATCATAAAGCCTTGATATACCAAAGCATTTTTTACAAACCTATTTCTATACAAAAAACTTCAAAAATTGAAACAAGAATTTTTAGTGACAAAAACATGACATTATTCAAACAAGCTCTTCAAAAAATAAACTGGAATAATACTTTAAACGAAAATAACAATACAAATCTTAATTATGAGAAATTTAATGAGATACTTAAGCAATTACTTAATCAATATTTACCAAAATCTATTATAAAAATAAATCCTAACAATAAAAAGACATGGAACACTAAAGGATTGAAAATATCGTGTAAAAACAAAAGATTGCTTAAACAACTAATAAATCAAACTAGAAATAAAACTCTAAAAAACTACTATAAAAATTACATAAAAATATTAAACAAATGCATAAAGAAATCTAAAAAAAATAACTACACTAAAGAAATGAATAAGTCCACAAATAAAGTAAAGACAATGTGGCATATAATAAAACAGACAACAAACCGAAAACCAAACCAAAATATGAACAATATTTCTCTTATTGAAAAAGATAATGAAATAGAAAACTGCCCAATTAAAATAGCAGATCAACTAAATAATTTCTTTATTTCCATAGGGGAAACCAAACCACCGGCTCCGACACACTACAAAGTTCTACCTACAGACAATACGCCTCCCAATAACCAAACATTAACGTCATTAACATACTCTACAAACTCCATGTTTCTTTCAGCCGTAACTGAAAACGAAGTAAAACGACTTATAAAAAATCTCCCGAACAAGGCTAGTGCAGGTAATGACGATTTCCCTCCAAAACTAATCAAATTCTGTAACGACATACTAACCCCTGTGCTGGCATACCTTCTCAACCAATCCTTTAACGAATGCTGCTTCCCAGACCTTCTTAAAATAGCCAAGATAATACCGATCCCAAAAAAGGCCGGTAATTTAACAGAACCCTCACAGTATCGACCCATAGCCATTCTACCGACAGTATCAAAAATCTACGAAAAAGCTATGACAAACCGAATCTATAATTACATAGAAAAAAATAACTTATTTGATACAAATCAATACGGATTCCGCAAAAACCGGTCAACAACGCTAGCAGTCTATACATATATACAAGAAGCTCTAGAAAATATACGGACTAAACAAAACACAGTGGGTTTACTCTTGGATATGACCAAAGCATACGATAAAGTATCCCACAAAATTCTCTTAAAAAATCTGCATGACCTGGGGATTCGTGGGCATGCACACTCATGGTTAAAATCCTACTTACTCGACCGCAAACAATACGTAGAAATTAATAACTTTAATCAGGAATCTCAACAACAACACAAAATACAATCTCAA
This sequence comes from Bedellia somnulentella, assembly GCA_963576735.1. Lineage (NCBI taxonomy): Eukaryota > Metazoa > Arthropoda > Insecta > Lepidoptera > Bedelliidae > Bedellia > Bedellia somnulentella. The sequence continues at coordinate 6,019,840 of OY755199.1, forward strand.
ATCAAAACAACAAACTGTTCCATACCCCAGGGTAGTGTCCTGGGATGTGTCCTGTTTCTAGTCTATATCAACCACCTACCTAAAATATCTAAAACTAGTTGTGTTCTGTTTGCCGACGACATATCTCTATTATTTAAATGTCCTAGTAATGTTGACATTAACCCTATAATACAAGAATCTTTCGAATCCATCCAGAACTGGCTTTACGAGCATAATTTAGAAATAAACACAAAAAAGACAAAAATAATTCAATTCAAACCTTATCAAAAACAATCTATTAACCTATCAACAGTAAAAGAAAAATTAAATATTGAAGAAGTTTCTCACACTAAATTATTAGGGATAACAATCGATTCGCATATAAATTGGAAAGAGCACATTTCTGTCATAAAAACTAAGCTATCACAATTTTTATATGCACTCTGTGTCTTAAAACGAAATACAAAAAAAGAATGTGCTCTGTCGGCCTACTACGCTTATGCTCATGCGTGGCTAAGTTACGGCACCATGCTATGGGGGAATAGCGTTGAAGCTAATGATTTGTTTATTATGCAAAAAAAATGTCTCCGGGTAATAGTAAACATCCAATACAGAGACAGTTGCAGACTCCACTTTAAAGCCGAAAAAATACTGACTCTCCCTTCTTTATACATCCTTCAAACAGCCACCTATGTTAAAAAACACCTCGATCAATATGAATTTACAAAGAGTACTAGACGAAATGACAAAATAATTCTACCGGAACCCAAATTAGAAATGTATAAAAAAAGCCCTCATTACATGTCTATACAAATTTTTAATAACTTACCGTCTGATTTAAAAAAAGAAAACACCCAGCAATTCATTAAAAAATTAAAACAATTCCTTATCACTAAGAGTTACTATACACTAAGTGAATACTTAGAGGAAAAATTTAAGTAATAATATTTAAAATAACTATAAAACTGTATAAGTTCCTATTTGCTTTTAAGAATTTTATTTTTGTTACCTTAGATTTAGATTTAATTTTGTTCAATAATTTTGTATTTTATGTGTTATCCTCGCTATACCCTTTCAGGGTGCAGTGTACGTGCCTATTCTTACACTTACATCTGTAAAATTTGTTGTACATTGCTTGCGAGAAATAAATAAATAAATTAATAAATTAATACTTCTGAACATCACGTGACTTTGCCACCTGGTGTTCAGAGTACCCACGTTTTGAAGGGACAGTGTACTCACGTGATAGGGGGCAGGCCTATCGCCGTTTTGTACGAATACGCTGTCACATGACTAAGTACAACTTAGCCATGTGGGTTTCCTCACGATGTTTTCCCTCACCGGTAACAACCATGATAAATTAACCACACATGTGTCTTTAGAAAAGACAAATTGGTGTAGGCGCGACCCGGGATTTGAACACTAGTCGCTTGCACGATAACCGGTGTTCTACCCATTGAGCTATCACGTCGTCATAGAGTCGATGTGTGTATGTCGGTGGCCTAGTAGTCACTAACTCCAATGGTAAAAAAAAGTCTCCTGCTTGGTCACTGTTTATGACTCTTCTTATTCCTAGGATTGATGCCTTTTCACCCATTTTTCGATATAGCTTAGGTAAATAGAACTTTTCTGTTATGCCCAACAGTAAACTAACAGTTCGAAAAAAAGGGATGTTTAAACTCGTATAAAATATGCTAAGAATACTCACATCAAATATTATCACGACATACAGTCCAATTAGTAAAATTGCCGCATATATAATGCCAACTTTCGTGTCCAAGGGGTTGGCAGAATAAGTTGTTGTAAATGGAACTGTGACATTGGTGTTATGCATGAACTTGATGAAATATTTATGTACGTTTTCATCCTTTTCTGAAATGGCTTCTAAGTCCTGTAATTTTAATACAGTAGATCTGGTCTCTCCTTCCGATAAATCTACCAAGTCGTTGTTTAATAGTCTAACCATCCAAGGCAATGATTTCTGAAAAGTATATAAAATAAAATTTCGGTATCATGAGTAAGTTAAATCAGGTTGATAAATAATTGGATGTAGTTAATAAATAATATAAATTTAGAGGAATGTTACACGGACGAAGTTAATCCCAAATTAAGTACAACTGCTGGGCAAGCACGAGCCGTGTTTAAACTAGTTATCGCGTGGGATAAAACAGCCATCTTTTACACACTTACTTAGTATCTTATACTGCAATCTCATTCTAACCGTTATCGTGTCGATAAAATAGCGCTCGTGCTTGTCCTTCTGGGAGGCTTGGTACGAGCGGTATTTTATCGTTATTCTGTCGGTTAGAAAGAGATAAGTGTGCGATACTATGTAAACGCGAAAGTGGTGGTTGTTTTATACCACGCCATATCTTCTTAAAAAGTCGCTCGTCTCGCTATGCTGATTGACTTTTGGCCTGGGAAACTAACTAAACAATATATAATTGCAAATACAACCCTATTTTATTTTAATTATAATCCCGTATCTAAATATATTCTATTGAAGCTGTGTAGTGTCGGCTTAGAATAGCATTCTTCTAAGCATCACGTGACATTGTCACCTGGTGTTCAGAGTACCTACGTTCTGCTTGGACGGTGTACTCACGTGATAAGGGTTTTTTTTTCGAAAGTATTGGTTGCTGCTGGCCCATTGGCCTGTGCGGCTTCACCATGACTTTATGTGCCAGCAGCTGAGGGCCGCCCTGGCGGGGAATAATGGGCGGGCCTATTCCCGTTTTATACGAATACACTGTCACATGACTAAGTACAACTTAGCCATTCTTACTTTACCAAATAACATAAAAAACATGAGATACCTTAATATGAGTGTCCCTGCCAGTACCATTATGGGGTACCACCTCCACGCTTTCGATCCAAACTTGCAGGAATCTGGTGTCGTCTGTCACATTATTCTTGTACTTAGTTTGGAGTTGTTGCGACCAGAAAGGACCATTTAAACCGACCCATAGACTGAATGGGTTTGATGTGGTTGTTACTTCAAATGCTGAGAAATAAATGCGATACTATAATTTGACTTATACATAAAAGATGTTATTAAAGGAAAGAAAAATTTCGACATTGGCGGGGTTCGAACCCGCGACCTTCGGGTATACGCCCCCGTCGCTCTGCCAACTGAGCTACAGTGTCAGTTGGCATCCAGCGCGAAATTTCTCTATCCTTTGTTTCTTTTTTACACGTTCAAGTAGTGTTTGCGTTTCCTACCTCCGAATTTTAACTAATTCGGACGGCCACTTGTCTACCTTTTCAGATAGAATGCAAATGTTGGAAACGCCTAACTATCACATAATTTAATGTTTTTTGATATGAATTCCTCATGTGGGGATTATTACTCATAAATAAAAGATGTTATTAAAGGAAAGAAAAATTTCGACACTGGCGGGGTTCGAACCCGCAACCTTCGGGTATACGCCCCCGTCGCTCTGCCGAAACGGAGGTAGGAAACGCAAACACTACTTGAACGTGTAAAAAAGAAACAAAGGATAGAGAAATTTCGCGCTGGATGCCAACTGACACTGTAGCTCAGTTGGCAGAGCGACGGGGGCGTATACCCGAAGGTCGCGGGTTCGAACCCCGCCAGTGTCGAAATTTTTCTTTCCTTTAATAACATCTTTTATTTATGTGTAATAATCCCCACATGAGGAATTCATGTCAAAAAACATTAAATTATATAATTTGACTTCCTCTGTGGTCTCTCGGTTAAGCGCTTGGATTCAAGTACGGAAGTTTCGGGTTCGATTCCCAGGGTGTAACCTCACAAAATTAATTTGTAAGATCTATCCCAGTTTGCAAGGATATTACAGGCTTGAATCACCTGATAATCTGAAAATTAAGATGATTCCGTGCTTCGCTGGGCACGTTAAGCCGTCTCGGTCCCGGCTACTATTACAGTAGTAGTCGTTAGTCTGCCAGCCCGCAATTGGCCAGCGTGGTGGACTATGGCCAAATCGCCCTATATAGGGTAGGCTCGAACCCCTCGCTGGGGACGTATATGGGCTGTGAGGATGACTATAAGCATCGTTGAAAAACTTAACTGATAATGGGCAGAGTATATTACATAAAAAAACTGATGGCCATTAAGGTTCAATTGTTTTAGTGTGACAGCCATGTCTTGAGTTGAGAGACGATGGTTCTCCTCAATGCATTATATTAGTTTCTGGTATCGGTAATTAGGCCCTTGGTCAATACATTGCAGGCGTGACAGTACCATATTATACTATTACATACATATACTTACGGCCATAAATCCCAAAAAGAGGTAGCCAGAGCTTCAGAACTAGAAAGCTCTTCAGCCACATATGGAAGTTGATACGGGGACAACATGGTAGAAATAAAGTATCGTTGGTAATGGGTCTCCAACCGCATCGCCCAAAAACCACTTAAAAAGCCCCATACCCTTAGTCGCCACTTACGATACCTGTGATTAGAAAGGGGTAGTGACATTCTAAGAAAACACTACACGGCAATTTATAACAATAATATTTGTTTATATTTTAAAGCTGTTTGCTCTGTAGTGTCGGCTTAGAATAGCACTACCCTATTTCTTCCGGTGGGTGTACGTAAGAGGCGACTTACGGTATTTGGGCTTTTAAGGGATTTTTGGGCGATGCAGTTGGAGACCCATCACCAACAACCTTCTATTTTTTCCCCACTCAACTTTCCAAAAGTGGCTGAGGAATTTCTAATTCCTTATCTCTGGCTACCCCTTTTAGGGATTTATAGCCGTGAGTATATGTATGTATGTGTGTTTAAAGCTGTGTAGTGTTGGCTTAAAACAATTGTTGGGTGATGCGGCTAGAGACCCATCACTATAACGATCCTTTATTATTCAATTATTTCCCCACCTATACCAAAATTGCTAAAAAGGATCTATAGAGCTAGTGTGGATGGTAATGTTAGTAGAGGACGACCACGGAAAACACACTTGGACCGAATTGAGAGTGTGCTCAAAAAGGCTGGCGTCTGAAGTATGAAGAAAAAAAGAGCATGTATGAAAAGATTGATGGATGTAAACGAAGCTAGAGAGGTTTGTCAGGATCGTACGAAGTGGCGATCAATAGTCTCTGCCTACCCCAATGGGAACTAATGGCGTGAGTATATGTATGTATGTATGTATTTCCCCACTTATATTAAAAAGCGGCTGAGAAATTTCTTAAGAAGTAGTAAGTATACATATTTACATACATACATACATCTACTCACGCCTATAAATCTCTTGAAGGGGTAGCCAGACCTAGGGAATTAAAAATTCCTCTGCCACTTTCGGAAGTTGCGTGGGGAAAAGATGGTGAAATAAAGATTGTTGGTGATGGGTCTTTATATTTATGTAAGAAAATAGTTCTTCACTTACTCTTAACCTCCCCCTCTGCCAAGGAAGTGTGTTTCTCCACAACCTTCTTCTCTCCATACAAGATGAGCACGCTGGTGTAGAACAGCCAGCAGACGACCAGACATAATATCTTACTGTATTTCTTGCCTCGAGACCACTAAAACAAATAATAAAAAAATACATACATATACTCACGGCTATAAATCATTAGAAGGGGTAGCCAGAGCTTCAGTATAAGATATTCCTCAGCCACTTTTGTCGCCAAAACCCCAATATCTTTAGTCGCCTCTTACGAACATCCACGGGTAAAAATGGGGTAGTGCTATTTTAAGCCGACACTACACAGCTATAAAAAAATAAAGTCATACTAAAAAGCTGTGTAGTATCGGCTTCAATTAACACTAACCCATTTCTTTTCGCAGGTGTCATAAGAGGCGACTTAGGGTCTTGGGGCTATTAAAGTTATTGTTATTCGATGTGTGTGATGAGATTTTATTGATTTTTTTACTGCGAATATTAAAACACTATTGTGCTTAATGTGATGACACTATTTAATAATGAATTTATATAATATTGTGGCGACCGCTAGACGACGAACTAACTCGCATACTAGCAGCGTCATAAAAAAAAGTACATCGCGGTATCGAAATGTTTCTCTAGCTAAAACATAAATACAAATTCTAAGTTGGTACACAGCAGGGTGTACTGGCCAGTATATCTTTGCTGTTCCTACAATATAATAACTAGGTTGGTATTGAAGCTTCACATGCTGGAAATTGGAGCAATTGGTTTCAGATAGCCTTGCATGGGAACTTTTAAGGGTGATTACTCAATGGTAACATTTTTCCGAAAAACGCTGTCAACAGACCATTCAACCTTTATTTTACAATCTTTTCCCCACTCAACTTCAAAAAGTGACTAAATAATTTCTGATTCTAAAGTTTTTAGGATTCATAGACGTGAGTATATCTATTACTAGCTTTTTGCCCGCGACTACGTCCGCGTGGACTACATTTTTTGCATTCACTTTACATCCAAAATACCAAAACACTATCTAACTACACTAACTTCTGTTTTTTTGCATTTATATTCCCGTGGGCGTTGTATGTAATAGATATAAAAAACATTGAGACTTTCTAAGTGATTATTGGGCGATGCAGTTGGACGGTTGCACGGACCCCATTCAACTTCCAAAAGTGGATAAAGAATTACTATCTCTGGAGCTGTGGCTACCCTTTTTTGGGATTTATAGCCGTTAGTATATTCTCATGACTGATTGATGGATAAATTTCAAACATTCCTTTTTGTAGTTGTAATATCAGTCAATCGCATCAAGATTCAAATTTCTAGATACATTGTATTTATAGATCAAAAATCTGTATAATATATTTCAATTTCTTAGGGGATGAGTTCCAAAAAACCTTTTTAATTGTTCATAAGAAACATGAAACAAACCATTTTGTAACCAAGTTTCTATGTTCAAAAATGAAAATATCTTGAGTAAGTATGGATAGCAGTTTGGCCACCCCGTGCTGCCCCCTACACTGACTGTTGGTGATTTGTGAGAGATTGCAATGATCGGTCAACAGATGGCGTTATTGAATTAACATTGAGATATTTACTATTATTTACAAACTATGCATTCTGAGGCTTAAACAGAATATTAATTTATGCGTAAGTAAAACATAATATATCTATGAGAATATTAGTTGAAAATAGTTAAAAACACAAAAGCTATAAACATATTCTCAAACATACCAAATGAATACGCAAAATTCATACAATATACTTTCAATTATCTTTATTCATACATATTGGCATAGTTGAATGTGAAAAAGAAGGATTAGTGCATCCTATTATTCTAACCTAACACAAAAGCAAAAAAAAATACGCAAAAAGACTTTGACCACCCGGGATTCGAACCTGGGTCTTTCGTACTTAGTGATTATCAAACGGTATACCGCTACGCCACCCAGACATTTGTAAGTCTCAAATTTGTGATATCTTATATATCTAGTAGTCATACTATTGACAAACAATTATTTGTTTTAAATGGACAATTATTTTGATGAAAATGGATGAAACCCTTATTTTTTCCAAAAAGACTATTAATGAAGAGTCCGATAAAGTCGGTCGATGAAAAAATTAATCGTGTAAATATGGGGAACCATATAAAAAATATGTTTTTTTATGCTCCTGTGGGAACCCTTGCGAAATCCGGGATAAATTATATCCTATATGTTGGCCAGGTGTATAACCCACATTCATGCCAAATTTGATCAAGATCGGTGCGGTAGAATTAACGTGATGAACGGACATACAGACAGACAGACAGACAGACAGACAGACATTTTTTTCAAAAATAGCAAATTTGGCTTCAGTATTGAAAATAAAACATATTCCACCGGTTTTTATTTTTTTTTCTTCAATGTACAGTTTTGACCACGTGACAGTCTTATTATAGTATAGAAGATAGATGTACGTAATTTGCACCGTATTAAAAAAAACATATTCAATATCACGGTTGTTAACGGTGAGGGAAAACAAACATGGCTGAGTTGTACTTAGTCATGTGACAGTGTGTATTGTATTCGTACAAAAACGGCGATAGGCCTGCCCCCTATCACGTGAGTACACTGTATAAGCAAAACGTGGGTACCTTCTCTGGAAACTAGATGGCGCTGCCATGTGAGTTCAGAAGTATTGGTACCTCTGCCAACCCCTTCGGGGATAAACGGCGTGAACGTTTATGTTATGTTTATGTTATGTTATATTCAATATGAAAAATTGGTAAATGCTGAGCAAAATAGCTTTTGTTTTATATGGTATAAATATTGAAACTTTGTTAACACTACTACATGCTGTTTTCGGATGAATAATTATTTACAGCGCCATCAATATTGTAGTCGTATTCAGAAAGATCTTTCAAAAGTTATAACAATGGGGATCAGAGTCCATACAACTAGTTTTCCATATGATTACTTACTAAGTTTTTTCTTTTCCCAACGTGTTCTCCGTCATGCAAACTGCTCCTGAAAAAGAAAATGACAAAGATAGTTATCGCAATAACAATGTGGGAGTCATGTTAGAGCGCACACTACTGCGGACTCACTCGCACATAGCAGCGTCTCACTCATATCCTACATCGCGGTATGTTAATGTTTTTCGAGTTAAGCATAGATACAAATTATAAGTTGGTACACAGCAGGGTGTACTGGCCAGTATATCTTTGCTGTTTCCACAACAATACATATACTCACGCCATTAGGTTCCATTGAAGTAGGCAAAACTATTAAATGTCACAATCCTGGCAAACATCTCGAGTTTTATTTTAAAGCTGTATAGTCTCGGTTTGGAATAGGACATACATACATACATATGCTCACGGCTATAAATCCCTAAAAGGGGTAGCCAGAGCTGAGAAATTATAAATTCCTCAGCCACTTTTGGAAGTTGAGTCGGGGAAAGATGGTAGAATAAAGGTTGTTAGTGATGGGTCTCCAAGCGCATCGCCCAAAAATCCCTTATAAAGCCCCAATACCGTTAGTCGCCTCTTACGTACACCCACCGGAAGAAATGGGGTAGTGCTATTCTAAGCCGATACTACACAACACTTGGAATAGGACTACTTATTTTTTTCCGTGGGTGTTTGTAAAAGGTGACTAAGGGTATTGGGGCTTTCTAAGTGGTGTTTATGTCGAAGACCACCACGCATTTTTAATTTAGTAAATAATACATACATACATGTGCTCACGGCCATAAATCCCTAAAAGCGGTAACCAGCGCTTCGAAATAATAAATTCCTCAGCCACTTTTGAAAGTTGAGTGGGTGTACGTAAGAGGCGACTAACGGTATTGGGGCTTTTAAGGGATTTTTGGGCGATGCGGTTGGAGCCCATCACCAACAACCTTTATTTCACCATCTTTTCCCCACGCAACTTCCAAAAGTGGCTGAGGAAGTCTGATTCCTTTGTTACTGTCCCTTGAGTTACCCCTTCAAGGGATTCATAGCCGTGAGTATATGTATGTGTGTATGTACTAATATTAATATGTTTCTTCGCTATGTATTTGCTATGGCTATGGATTTCCGCAAAGTAACGCCTGATTTAATCCAATATATAATTTATTACAACAATTTGAATACGACATGATAGTCCAGTCCAGGGCGTAAGTTCCAATCCTGGGTCGGGCCTACACCAATTTGACTTTTCAAAAGTCATATGTGTGGTTAATTTATCATGGTTGTTAACGGTGAGGGAAAACATCGTGAGGAAACCCACATGGGTGAATTGTTCTTAGTCATGTGACAGTGTATTTGTACAAAAACAGCGATACGCCTGCCCCTATCACGTGAGTACACTGTCTAAGCAAAACGTGGGTACCTTCTCTGGACACTAGATGGCGCTGCCATGTGAGTTCAGAAGTATTGGTACCTCTGCCAACCCCTTCAGGGATAAACGGCGTGAACGTTTATTTTCAATTTGAAGTGAGTGCGGGTGAACCGACACTATCTAAGCGAATGGACTATTGTTGATTGTATCCAACGAAATCGCATGAAAATCAATCATTAAATCCCAAAACCTTTAGTAGCCATGACACGAATGGTGAGCAGCAAAGTACCGACCAACCTTATCACCAATGAGGGCACATGTCTAGGATAACTATACATGTTTTATGTTTTTTTTTGTAAAACTATTCTGTGTATTGTTACATAATGTTGTTGGATCTGTGTATTATTTTATTTTATATTATATATTGTATATTATTTATTATTTTAGTTTGTGTTTGCTGTGTAGAGTCGGCATAGAATAGCACTACCCCATTTCTTCCGGCGGGTGTACGTAAGAGGCGACTAACGGATTTGGAGCTTTTAAGGGATTTTTGGGCGATGTGGTTGGAGACCCATCACCGAAAACCTTTATTTTACCATCTTTTCCCCACTAACATTTCCAAACGTGGCTGAGTAATTTCCAATCCCTTCTTGGGATTTATAGCCGTGAGCATATGTATGTAGTTTGTGTCCTAAAAAGGAGAATAATGCATTGTCTTTCTTTCTTTCACTATTCTAAACTGATATTCTAACTCCAATCATTCAGATTTCATCTATCTGTCTGCAAATAAAATCCACCCAATGAGGCCATGACCATAAATGATGATGCATTTCTGGTACATTAATATTATAACTTGTTTATTTTACCGTTGATATACTGTCACGTGATTGTAATTAGATATGATCGTAAAACATGGTCATGCAATATCATATAGCAAGATCAACTTTCAAGAAAAATATGAAATGTATGTCAAATCAGTTTTCGTTTGGTGGTAAGTAATTTGATTTGTGATTCAAACATACATGCACATGCACACTGCTAGGTCCCATTAGAGTAGGCAGGGAGTATTGATCGCCACTTTGTACGATCCTGTATAGCAAGCACGAGCGCTATTTTATAGTCACGATAACGGTTCGAATGAGATGACAGTATACGATACTAAGTAAGTGCGTAAGAGATGGCTGCTTTATCCCACGCGATAACTAGTTTAAACACGGCTCGTGCTTGCTGCTGACAATAACCTCTCGTAATTAATGTTTATAATTAATGAGTATCGACTTACAAAAGCCTCCCTATACCCTATATCTTTCCCGTAGGTGCTGTTAGAGGCACTTTAGGTTATTGGAACTTTTATGTGATTTTTGGGAAATGTGGTGGCAGACCCATCTCATTTACCCTACTCAACTTCCAAAATTGGCTGACGAATTTGTTATTCCGGAGCTCCGGCTGCTTTTTCATGGAATCTGTAATCTATTAATTGAGAATATGTATGTATGTAAAACTTTTGTAACCTTTTGAGGAACCCTAATTAAAACACTTACTAACATAGACCGATGGTCACCATAATTAGAACGAGATGCAGCACTTTAGTAAGACATCCTTGTTTAGGACACTTTTGACTCCAGAGGACTCCAGAGGTTGCGGGTTCGATCCCCGCTGAGAGCAACATTTATGTGAAGAGTAGAAATGATTGTTGCTTAGTCTTGGATGACGTATATGTGTGTGTGTATATATAGTATATTATATCTTTGAGTTAGAATCCCATAATACAAGTCTTTTAGTATAGGGCTAACTTGATCTGTGTATAATAAGTCCATGCATCTTTATATTATTATATTTAGGATACTAATACTCGATCCTTTAGATTAATACATCCATGAGAAATGTGAAATTCTTAACCATGAAGTTACTAACTAAACAGGAGAGCGCACTAACAAAAATATGGTACACAATAATGAAATTTACTACCCCGCAATTTATTATATTTTGAACACTGTCAAGCAGAGAAACGTCCTAGAACGAGAACCCGAACTAGAGGAGTGTGTCCCGCTCACGCGGTTGCCAGTCAAGATTAATTTCAAAGAAAAACAAATTCAAACTTATTTATAGGGAATATTTTATTAAAAAGCAGGTTACTAACTATTCCTTTTTAATAAGTTGTTTAAATTATTATCGTCTTCTATCAACTTAGAGATAAATAATTTATTAAGTTTGGTAATCGGTAAAATAATATTTATAACGGGTATCCCCATGGAAACAAGATAAATAAGGTGTCCAATATTTATCATCTTCTCTTGTTTTTCAGAGCTTTTACTATTTAACTAAGAAAATAGTTGGCAGAGCAAAATATGGTGAAAATTATTGGGACCGTTCTATTTCAAATAAATAATATAATTGAAATAAGATGCCGTGTAGTGTCGGTTTAACATAGCACAAATATTTTTCTACCCGCGTATCTTAAAAATCAACTTAGGGCCTGTTCCAACTTATCCGATCAGTCTTTTTCTCGGTCAGTCTAAATAGACGGATGTGCCCAGTGGCAGTACAATTTGTATGGAGCTGTTCACATTATGACTGATCCGGGCAAAAAGACTGATCTGAGTAATTGGACGGACGTTTTGCCACTGAGATGATCAGTCAAAACGCCCGGATCGGATGAGTGTGAACGAACGTTCCGTCAAGACTGAAGAACTTCGCCTCATCATTCCTTAATTCACCCATCAATGTTTCAAATGTCCCTGTTGAAAATCGGTATCGAAGTATAGGATGCACCCAATGTTGTCTTCGTTTTTGTCTCATTCGTCTCAAATACCACCACAATATAAGAACATCATCATCGCTGTCCATCGCGTACGAAATACAAACGTAAACTGGCAGCGAGTCGAACCACCGACATTCCGTCAAAACAGACTGATCGGATATAATGTGAACACCCGCGTCCGGCGTCCGGTTTCCGGGCAAAAAGACTGATCGGATAAGTGGGAACGGGCTCTCAGGCTTTTGGTTTCTCTAATCAACTTCAAAAAGTGCCTACCCCTGACTACCCCTTCTTTTATAACATAACATAAACGTTCACGCCAAACATCCCAGAAGGGGTTGGCATACTAATACTTCTGAACAACTGGTGTTCAGAGTACCCACGTTTTGCATGGACAGTGTACTCACGTGATAGGGGGCAGGCGTATCGCCGTTTTTCACGAAGACACTGTCACATGACTAAGTACAATTCAGCCATGTGGGTTTCCTCACGATGTTTTCTCTCACCGTTAACAACCATGATAAATTAACCTCACATATGTCTTTAGAAAAGACAAATTGTTGTAGGCCCGACCCGGGATTTGAACACTAGTCATTTGCACGATATAACCGGTATTCTACCCATTGAGCCATAACGTCGTCTTCGCCTTCTTTTTATTATTTTATTAATTATTTTAAAAGCTTTTGTTTAACTTGCAATGTATATTTGTGTGTTCGGGTGAAATCTTTGAACTCAATTTTGAAGTAGATATATTCAACCGTTTGTGCTGAAATTTTGTGGACGCATTTTGTTTGGATGACAATATATGATAAGCTATGTGACGTCCTTCTAAATTCAATATGGCGGATCATACAAGAAGTCAGAACAGTTATATTTAATCCACTTATACAATATGGGTATCAAATGAAAGGGCTTGTTAAGAGTGACTAGAAAAACAATATGACGTCATTCTGAATCCAATATGGCGGACCATGCAGGATGGCGGAATAGTTACCTTTAGTCTACTTCTACAATATGGGTATCAAATAAAAGGGCTTGTTAAGAGTGACTAGAAAAAGAATATGACGTCATTCTGAATCCAATATGGCGGACCATGCAGGATGGCGGAATAGTTACTTTTAGTCTACTTCTACAATATGGGTATCAAATGAGAGGGCATTTTGAGAGTAATAATAACTTGAAACCAGCGATAACTAAAAAGTAAAAAATAAAAAAAATAGTAAAAAAACTTTTTAGGAAAAAGCTTTTATTTAAACGCTCTAAAAAGAAGAAAATAAAATATTCCTTTTGGATAATACTAACAACTCCTCATTATACACAATTTATATATAATAATAAAAGCTTGTCGCTCGATTTACCACAAATTATTATGATACTAGCTGACCCCACAGACTTCGTACTGTCATAAGTGTAGACTTTCACGTCGTCAAACTGAAATATTTAACTGACCTGTTGAGGGTCTCTGTCATGGGATGAGAAAAAAGGTGTTTTTCATAGTGTCCTCACATTTTTTTCACTTTATAAATTTTAAGTTTATAAGTATAGTTGTTTCGGCTGAGCAATGATTCTTAGTCAGTTAGTCTGTTTCACCAGTTTTTAAGAAAATTTATTGATCTCTTAATTTTTCTGGGATAAAAAGTGTCCTATTGTGTTAATTGGGATCATTATCTGGCTTCCTGTAAATTTATTTTAAATACGTTCTGTGAATTAGTCTTCATTTAGCTACAAACACACAAACATCTAAACTTTCACATTTATAATATTAATAGGATAAGGCTTAAACATAAGCTTCTCGCGCAGGTGACCTCGCTCGCTGGCCAGCGCACTGTGGGCAGGACAGGTCGGTATCGGATCGAAAATATATAACTTCATGAGTTTTTGTCCTAAAGTGATGAAATTTGGTACATACATGCAGTAAGGTGTGGATATTCAAATAATGTATAATTTCTAATTTTTAAAAAAAAAAAAATTTTTTATTTTTTTTTTGATTTTTTTTATTCTTACGCAAAATAAGTGCAAACTTGATAATATACCCTCGTTATCAATGAATATTAATTAATTTTGAACGGTGGTAAACCGCAAAAGATACCGATTTTCTGTTCCGTCCTTTATAACATTCTTGCTGATATTTTCCAAAACCGCAAAGATCCGCAGCTGATTTTTTTTTTCTTGTGTTATAGTATAGTTAGACTATCAATTAACACAAATTGTAGCGCGTGGGGAGACGTGGGTAATAATGAAAACCTTCGACGAAAAAAATAAATCAGTGAAAAATATGGTATGTCACTTTTTAAGTACCTACTGATACATTTGTCGCTTTTTTAGAAATCAATGACATGTATTCTAATAAACATGAAATAAGCTTTCCAAAAATATATGATACTGCATATCTGTAGCAAATATTTCTTTCACAATATGGTTTTGAAATACGTGTACACAAAGATATAAGTTTGGTACTCCTATGTTGTATATACTTTCTACACATGAAAAATAATGTCATTTTGTGCAATTTTGTGAAAAAACGTAATGAATATTATATTACAATTATTAGAGAACCAAATAAAATAACCATATTAGACAAATTATGATATTCGTAAAAAGTATTTTCGATATGCTCTTGTTCTACCGTTTTCCACAGTGCAGCGTAGCGTCTTGTCTTGCGCTTCATGCACGCGTGTAAATTTTGTTACGGAGTAATTTTCGAATTGTATTATCTTCTAAGATGTTTATTTAAATTAAGTGATGTCAAGGACAATTTTGTTCTCAATTAAATACTCTCAATCAACAACATATTTATTTGGATAAAGATTAATATTATGTTGATAAAACATTATGGCAATTATGCATTAAATTCGACCAAATTTATTTACCATAAAAATGGTTATAGTAAGTGAAACTTAAAAGTTAGACATATACTGTCGCGGGCATTTTTTTAGATCATTTAAAGAGAAATAATTCTTTAATACATTTTTTTTGGTAACTTAAACCGTTTACGCCGCGCACACAACGGAAGCCTTAGTATGAATAATTATCCTCGTTTTGCAACATTATTCGCTGATAGTTTGCACCTGTTGGTCGCAGCGTGATGATATATAGCCTAAAACCTTCCTCAATAAATGGACTATCCAACACAAAAATAATTTTTCAATTTGATTGGGTAGTTCCTGAGATCCTAGCGTTCAAACAAACAAACTCTTCAGCTTTATAATATTAGTATAGATAAAGGAATGTTGATAGGTATGTAAACCTTGCGACAAGCTTATATTATTATATATTAATTGTGTATAATGAGGAGTTGTTAGTATAATCCAAAAGGAATATTTTATTTTCTTCTTTTTAGAGCGTTTAAATAAAAGCTTTTTCCTAAAAAGTTTTTTTACTATTTTTTTTTATTTAATACACTATTTAAGAATATGAATGCATGTAAATATAAGTGTTTTATGTAACTTTTAGAGGAACTCTCATTAAACACACCAACAGATGGTCACCCTACTTAAAACTAAACACAGCTCACTAGTAAGACATCCTTGTTCAGGACACTTTAGGACGCCAGAGCGCATTCCTGTTTAAATAGTACTTCCATGTCCTTACCTGTAATTTTTTTCTTCATTATTTGTATTGTGTGACTGTTCTGCGTAATTTCCGCCAATGTCACACTGTTGTGTATGTTCAGCCTCAATTGGGGTGCCCATGCTTTTGCTATTTATGTGACAACCTGATGACAAACAGATTTTAATGACGGTTGGTTAAAAATAAAGTTACAGTGATTCGGCAAAGTCACAAATGATATAATAAATTATAATATTTATTCAAATATAGATCTCCATTTAAGCTGCATAGTGTCGGCTTGGAATTGTACTAAACCGTTTCTTCCCGCGGATGTCGATGGTATGGGGCGATTAAGGTATTGGAGCTTATGGTGATTGGTGATTGATGGGTGATGCGGCTAGAGGAAGACCCATCACCCTACACTGCATCCTTATGACTTTACTAATTCTACTAACTCAGTAATTCGCAAAAACACCACTTTCTCTTTCCCTCAATGTTATATAATAATAATAACATGAATAATCTAATAAATAAAGAATAAATAAAGGAAAGAAAAATTTCGACACAGGCGGGATTCGAACCCGTGACCTCGGGTACACGCCCCCGTCACTCTTGCCAATTGAGCTACCGTGTGACACGGGCAACACGACAATTGGCAAGAGTGACGGGGGCGTGTACCCGAGGTCGCGGGTTCGAATCCCGCCTGTGTCGAAATTTTTCTTTCCTTTATTTATTCTTTATTTATTAGTAATAATCCCCACATGAGCTTTTCAGGAACAAAAAGATTTAAATTATGAATAATCTAGTCTCATAAATTCCAATCTAAAGTGTACGAATAAATTATGATCTGGTTCCCGAGACAGTTGCCAAGCTTACTTTGGGTACCCCTTTGAATATATATTTTTCATAATTACAGTTTTATCGCAGTTTCTACAAAAGAATAATATATTTTCACAAACGCGTTTACTAAGTAGAACAAGCGCCTCTGTCTACCCCTTTAACTAAGACCGTAATAGTTTTATCTATAAGGATGACCTGTGCAATATCTTCATAAGAGGTTATTGTTCTGTTTGTGACCTCTATCGCTAAGTCTGACCTATCACATGATATAATATATATTACAATATTAATTAATTAAATTACGTATTTACTATTACATGTTGATTCAGTTGTTTCTCAATGAATCTTACACCTGGGCCTGGGCATAAAAACAACATACATGCACAAATACATATACTCACGGCTATACATCCCGAGATGGGGTAGTTAGAACTAAGGAATTAGAAATTTCTCTGCCACTTTTGGAAAGTTAAGTGGGGAAAAGATGGTAAAAAAAAGGTTGTTGGTGATTGGTCTCCAACCTCATCCCCCTAAAATCCCTAAAAAGCCCCAATCCCGTGAATCGCCTCTTACGTACACCCACCGAAAGAAATGGGGTAGTGCTATTCTAAGCTGACACTACACAGCATTTAAACAAATAAAATAATTATTAAAATAATCTCTACTTAATTATAAAAATAATTATACGAACATATATACACAGATCAAGGCAACCCCAAACTAAGTAGAACTTGTGTTATGGGATACTTACTCAACGATATATTTAATAACATCCAAGACTAAGAAACAATCACTTATTCTCATCACATAAATGTTGCTCCCAACGGGGATCGAACCCGCAGCCTCCAGCTCGAGGCGCGGACGTCATCAAAGAGTTTAGTATACAACCTTATTTAGCCTCTTACGACACCAGCTGGAAGAAATAGGGAAGTGCTATTCAAAGCCGATAATATAGCTGTATATCATCACGCTAAATTTAATAGCGTTTTTTTTTTCAAGTCAACTCAAAAACTCAAACGTTTACGCCGTATATCCCTGAAGTGGTTGGCAGGAGTAATAATGCTTCTGAACATCACGTGATAATGTCACCTGGTGTTTGGAGTGCCCATGTTTTACTTCGACAGTGTACTCACGTGATAGGGGGCAGGCCTATCGTTTGGTACGAAAACACTGTCACACATGACATAAAACAACTTTTCCATGTGGGTTTTCCCTCACCTTTGAGAACTAAAATTAACCACAGATATGACTTTAGAAAAGACACTCTGGTGTAGGCCCAACCCGGTATTAAAACCCTCTCAGCACGATAAGCGGTGTTCTACCCACTACTGGGCTATTTTATTTTACATTGTTCGGAAAACTCACAGCAACTTGAACATATATAAGTACAAATCATAACATTTCTACAAACCAATTAAGAGTTTTCACAAATATTTACCAAAATGAATAAAGTAAAATATTGAGTTTGTAACACAGGTAATTGAAACTAAATATATATAAATAAGTATGTATATGTACACCAAGAGTTACACTAGCTTTCAAAATACCGCTCCGCCTAAACCGATCTTAATGTGTGGACCTTTAAGTTGAATATATCTATATCAATTTCTTGACAAATATCGTTTATGTTTTTAGTAGCTCTTAAAATGAATGCGTTTTTCCTATAATTTGTATTGTATCTGTGCATTGCCAATGGTTTATACTGTCTGCTTAATCTACTTGGAACATTAATATTAACTTCTGAGACAAGTTCTGGACAATCTATAGTTCCGTTTAAGAGTTTTAATAAATAACAGGTATCAGAAATGTTCACGGTTGTATCAAGCAGATACCACACTCAACTTCATAGGGTTTATTACTAACACTAAATAGTGCTAAGTGCAGTCCACTAGTCGTGACTAGTCATAAACAAAATTTCTGTTTCTAGCTCTGAAGCTCTGGCTACCCCATTATGGGGTTATGGCCGTGAGTATATGTATCATCTATAACCCATCCATCAAGTCCTTATTTGACATGTAGTTGAGTAGTCCAAATAGTGTGTAATATACATATTTGTAATTAATAACAAAAAATCGTATTTGCTTGCAAAAGATTTGCTATACTAATTAGCTACTATGTGTGGTGTCCGTCTTTATATCTTAGCTTTATTTAATGTCCTTGTGTAAAATGTCCGTGCTAATTTTTATGACAGTGCCCCATTATGGCAAAGTGTTTATTCTGCCAGTGTCATGTCAATTTGTACACGTGTATTGCTATTATAAATAATTATAACAATGTTGCTAAGTCATACTTATCAAAGAATATTTCTATGATACTTATAATGTTACTTGAGTTATGACAGCGGAAAAGAACAGGGAATCTAATCTTCGTTTGAAGTTTTTGTACAAATGACAGAATTATGTATGAACTTAATTGCATTTAAATTGTACTGTCTTTAGCCAGTCTTAAATCGCAAGTCCTAAAATAATACTATACAAACATTTCTCTCTGTGTTCAAACGAGGCATCATAGGGATTAATTAATAAGACATAAGACATAAACGTTCACGCCGAATATCCCCGAAGGGGTTGGCACAGGTACTAATACTTTTGAACATCACGTGACTTTGTCACCTGGTGTTCAGAGTGTCCACATCGTAAGAAAACACGCATGGCTGAGTTGTACTTAGTCATGTGAGAGTGTATTCGTACAAAACAGCGATAGACCTGCCCCCTATCACGTGAGTACACAGTCCATGCAAAATGTGGGTGGGTGGGATTAATTAATTTATAATTATAAGTTTGGTGGCTGTATAGTGTTGGTTTAAAATAGCACAAACCACCTAAGCGGTTTTCGTAAAATAGACTTAGGGTATAAGGACTTTTAAATGATTGGGAGGTGAATTCATGTGGTATGAAACTCATCACTAAGCGTCCTTTATTTTACAATTTGTTCCTCATTCGACTTCCAAAGGTAGGGGTAGCTCAAACCACGAAGACGCGCCCCACTCTTTTACGTTAGCGGCGCGGGGGTGGAAGACGGGGGGATGAGAAGTCTCTCAGAGAGTTGTTTGTGTGTAAAAGTACTAAAACATAAACCTTTATTTATCACTTCTAATATAAAAGATAAGAAGAAAGGGTTGGGCGCGTATTTGAGAATTAAACTACCTAGCAGCAGAGATGATGTCTAATTCTAAAGCTCAGGCTACCCCTTTTTAGGGTTCCGTAGCCAAATGGCAAAAACGGGACCCTTATAGATTCGTCATGTCTGTCTGTCCGTCCGTCCGTCCGTATGTCACAGCCAGTTTATTCCGAAACTATAAGAACTACATTATTGGAAATTGGTGCGTAGATGTATTCTGTAAACCGCATTAAGATTTTAAAATAAAATCTGAAAAAAAAACCAAAATTTTTAGGGTTCCCCATACATAGAACTGAAACTCAAAATTTTTTTTTTCATCAAACCTATACGTGTGGGGTATCTATCAAAAGGTATTTGAAAATGATGTTGAGGTTTCTTATATCATTTTTTTCAAAACTGAATAGTTTGCGCGAGAGACTTTTTCAAAGTGCTAAAATGTGTGTCCCCCCCCCCGTAACTTCTAAAATATGGGCATGATAATACTGAAAAAAATATATGATGTGTATTACTATACAAACTACTAACGAAAATTGGTTTGAATGAGATCTAGCCCGTAGTTCTATTTTTAAACGTCATAAATCAAATTACTTACCTAATTTGGCTCACATGATTTTCACACAAACGGGATTTTCTATATATATGATAGTACGGAACCCTTAGTGCGCGATCCGACTCGCACTTGGCCGGTTTTTTAGGGTTCCGTAGCCAAATGGCAAAAACGGGACCCTTATAGATTCGTCATGTCTGTCTGTCTGTCCGTCCGTCCGTCCGTCCGTATGTCACAGCCAGTTTATTCCGAAACTATAAGAACTACATTATTGGAAATTGGTGCGTAGATGTATTCTGTAAACCGCATTAAGATTTTAAAATAAAATCAGAAAAAAAAACCAAAATTTTTAGGGTTCCCCATACATAGAACTGAAACTCAAAATTTTTTTTTTCATCAAACCTATACGTGTGGGGTATCTATCAAAAGGTATTTGAAAATGATGTTGAGGTTTCTTATATCATTTTTTTCAAAACTGAATAGTTTGCGCGAGAGACTTTTTCAAAGTGCTAAAATGTGTGTCCCCCCCCCCGTAACTTCTAAAATATGGGCATGATAATACTGAAAAAAATATATGATGTGTATTACTATGCAAACTACTAACGAAAATTGGTTTGAATGAGATCTAGCCCGTAGTTCTATTTTTAAACGTCATAAATCAAATTACTTACCTAATTTGGCTCCCATGATTTTCACACAAACGGGATTTTCTATATATATGATAGTACGGAACCCTTAGTGCGCGATCCGACTCGCACTTGGCCGGTTTTTTCATTTATAGTATAAACATTAACATAAACGTTCACGCCGTTTATCCCCGAAGAGGTTGGCTGAGGTACCAATACCTATGAACAACGTTACAGCGCCACGTAGTGTCCAAAGTAGGTACCCACGGGGCAGGCCTATCGCCGTTTTTTACGAATACACTGTCACATGGCTAAGTTCAACGCTATCTATTTTAATTACCGAGGTAAACCATGTGATCAGGAGTTCTGTGTTCGATCTGATCAAGGTCTGACTACCTCTAATGAGAAAATCGCTTGTATTTTTGAAAAATATTTTACTGACATACCATCAAAAACAACTGAAAATTTAAACACATCGGTTGTAAAAGCTCAACACTTGTTACAACAAAATGTTGATAGTTGCGAAACTTTGTTTTGTTTTAAAGATGTCGAAAAATGTTTTAAATCATTTAAATTGAAAAGTTCTGAGGACATTTGGGGTATGTCGGTGACAGTTTGCCATAATTTTATTGTAACTTTGTCTCCATATTTAGCAGACATATTTAATGAATGTATAAGAAATAAAATATTTCCAAATCTCATGAAACATAGTAAAATTGTACCTCTTCTTAAATCCGGAGGAGATAAAATTAGTCCTGATGGTTATAGACCCATATCTATTCTGCCAGTTTTAAGTAAAATATTTGAAAAACTAATGTTCAATCAAATGCTTTTGCATTTCGCTTCTAACAAATTGTTTCATCCAAAACATTTTGGCTTTACAAAGGGCCGCTCTACCACCGATGCAGGCGTTGCCTTAATGAAACATATTTTTGATTCGTGGGAACGTAAAAATGACGCTATTGGTTTGTTTTGCGACCTTACGAAGGCATTTGATTGTGCAGATCATGAAATCCTTTTTATTAAATTAGAACATTATGGCATACAAGGTGACGCTCTTAAATTAATTAAGTCTTACTTTTCGGATCGGATACAGAAAGTGCAAATCAATAATACAATATCACCTGGAACTCATGTAAAAATGGGTGTTCCGCAGGGTTCTATTTTGGGCCCATTTTTATTTTTGGTTTATATTAATGATTTGCCGTTCATGGTCGAGAAAATGTCCGAGATAGTGTTATTTGCTGATGATACTTCCTTAGTATTTGACGTTAAAAGAAATAATGAGAATATTGACGAGGTGAATAACACGGTTTCACAGATTCAAACATGGTTTGCTTCCAATAATCTTGTACTGAATGGCAAAAAAACTAAATGCATCAAATTTGTATTACCCAATGTTAAGAGCGTTGATAAAGAAATAATTTTAAATAATGAAAATATAGTTTATTCGGATGACACAGTTTTCTTAGGGATAACTCTAGACTCCAAGCTCCAATGGGGACCCCACATTAGCTCACTAGCTGGCAGGCTAAGTAGTGCTGCATATGCCGTTAGGAAAATAAGACATTTGACAGATGTACAGACAGCTCGATTAGTTTATTACAGCTATTTTCATAGTGTAATGTCTTACGGTATTTTACTCTGGAGCAGAGCGGCTGATGTTAGTTCCATATTTATTCTCCAAAAGAGAGCAATAAGAGCTATATACAATTTGAGATCCCGAGATTCCCTGAGGGAATTGTTTAAAACAATAAATATAATGACGCTGCCATGTCAATATATTTATGAAAATATTATGTATGTAAGAAAGAATCAGGCCTCTTTTGTGAAAAATTGTGACAGACATATTCGAAACCTGAGAGACAACAATAAAATATCAGTACCAAAATACAGATTGTCAAAAGTAAATACATCTTTCATGGGGTTATGCGTAAAAATGTATAATAAAATACCTGAGGACATTTTAAATTTATCAGAAACAAAATTCAAAGCAGTAGTTAAAAGAAATCTTAGTTCGAAAGCCTATTACAATGTCAATGATTACATTAATGATGAAGTGGCTTGGTGTCATCAGGGCTCTGTGCAGGATGTTTCCGGGCTAACACCAAAATTGTAATGGACGTAAAAAAAGATGTGTGTTGACGAGTTTCTTACGGGTTCTTCTCTCAACAAAACACCTTCCGAATCCGAAGTAAACTTAGTATTAAGGGCCGGCGCTGACTGCCGGCATGGCATGGCAAAGGATTTCGGTACAGATATAGCATTTTTAATCTTATTACCATAAGAATAGAATTCATTTTACTTTAATTTGGCACAACGATGCCGACGTTCTGTCCTACCGCGGCCTCCCTTGGCATCGTTGTGTCAAAATGAATTCTATACGCATGGTAATAAGATTAAAAATGCTATATCTGTACCGAAATCCTTTGCCATGCCATGCCGGCAGTCAGCGCCGGCCCTTAGTTGACTTTTGACGTTCAAAAAACAAAGATTTATCTTTTTACTTTGAAATAAATGATTATTTTATTTATTATTTTATTTTATTTTATTTTAATTAATAATGTATGTTAACTTATTAAAAAATAGATACGCCGTGTAGTGCCGGCTTAGAATGCCACTACCCCATCTACCCAAGGGTGTCGAAAGAGGCGACTAAGGGTTCGGAGCCTTTTTAAGTGGTTTTTGGGTGATGCGGTTAAAGAAACATCACCAACGATACTTTATTTTTACCATTTTTTCCCTAACCACTTCCAAATGTGGCTCAGGAGTTTCAAGCTCTGACTATCTGGCTACCCCTTTTTGGGATTCTGGCCGTGAGTATATGCGTGAATGTATGTAGATATCGTCGAGATAGTATCCCTTACCACGAGTCTTAATACAACTTTAATTTGTGTGCTATTTCCGTATATATGTATTTATTATAATGGGCTATAATAATACTTATCAAATATTGTTATGTTTATTATTTGTGTAATCTTTAACTGTGTAATGTTTAAAAGAAAAACGTCAAACCTTTTTCCTTCTCATAAATCCTTTTCAAGGGCGCTAAAGCTGGATCAAACTTGATTTCATCAGGCAAGTTCACCCACACTTCCAGAACTTCTGGAGTCACTTCTGCATTTGACACTAACGAGTACTGACTCTTAGTCAGACCTGGAGGTATCTGATCTACGTTTCTGCTTGTCAATGACTTGAATAACTTGGCCAGGGACATTTTTCGATCTGAAATTCAAAATTAATATTCTCTGTTCGAAAATTAATATTTACCTTTTTTTTATATGGAATGGGTATTTGATATTCAAACAAAATAATAATAGAAAGTAACAAAATGTTAAAACTAAAATGTTCTTAACACAACGTCAATTGAATTTTACCTTCTTGAATCACTAGATGTTTGTAAATAGAAGACGAAATTCTACCACATATTACATACATACATATACTCACGCCATTAGTTCCTACTTTGTACGATCCTGACAATCCTCTCTAACTTCGTTTACATCCATAAATCTTCTCACACATGATCTTTACTATCTCATATTCTTCCACGTTTTTCAAATAAAACGATTCAGTCCTAGACATAGATACTACATGTCTGTGTAGAATTTTATTGTTATAAATTCGCTACTACTTTGCTATATATCTCTAGAAAGTTACCCTTTCAGTTTTATTTGGAAGTTGAGTGAGGAAAAGACAGAACAAGGTTGTTAGTGATGGATTTCACAGATTCAAACATAGTTTGCTTCCAATAATCTTGATTGAATGGCAAAAAAACTAAATGAATTTAATTTGAATTACCCAATGTCAAGAGCGTTGATAAAGAAATAACTTTAAATTATAAAAATATAGTGTATTCTGATGACACAGTTTTATGACCCTACATAGCTCACTAGCTGGCAGGCCAAGTAGTGCTGCATATGCCGTTAAGAAAATAAGACATTTGACAGATGTACAGACAGCGCGATTAGTTTATTACAGCTTTTTTCATAGTGTACTTACGGTATTTTACTCTGGGTCAGAGCAGCTGAAGTTGGTTCTATTGGTTGGTGCTATGTATAATTTGAGATCACGAGATTTACTGAGAGAATTGTTTAAAACCATAAATAAAATGACGCTGCCATGTCAATATATTCATGAAAATATTATTTATGTAAAAAAAACAGTTGTCTTTTGTCAAAAATAGTGACAGACATATTCAAAATCTGAGAGACAACACTAAAATTTCAATACCTAAATACAGATTGTCAAAAGTAAATACATCTTTCATGGGGTTATGCGTAAAATTGCATAATGAAATACATCAGAATATTTTCTTTCAAAGCAGTAGTTAAAAGAAATCTTAGTTCAAAAGCCTATTACTATGTTAATGATTACATTAATGATGAAGCGGCTTGGTGTCATCAGGGATCATCAGCGCAGGATGTTTCCGGGCTAACACCAAAATTGTATGGACGTAAAAAAGATGTGTGTTGACGAGTTTCTTACGGGTTCTTCTCTCAACAAAACACCTTCTGAATCCGTTGTAAACTTATTATTAAGTTGAAATTTGACGTTCAAAAAACAATCAAACAATATATTTTTACTTTGAAATAAATGATTATTTTATATTTTATTTTTATTTATGGGTCTCCAACTGCATCGCCCGAAAATAGATTAAAAATCCCCAATACCCTTAGTCGCCTCCTACGTAAACCCACAGGAAAAAATAGAGTAGTGTTTTTCTAAGTCGACAACACACAGCTATTCTATACAATTTAGCATTTCAATATTTACTTAAAAGATTTTCTGTACGAAAAAAAATCTTTAAGATATTACACTTAACATAATATGTTTTAGGTGAAATATTTGATGGCTTTAAGTATATTCTTTCATTTTCTTCACGCTTCACGCTCTAAAAAACATATATACGATGACACACACCATTAGTTCGCAATGTTGAAAAGACGTCTGACATAGTTTGAAACTCTACCTGAGAAACGCATAATATTTTAAAAAAAACCTTAATAACTCAGTCAAAACACCACCGCTTCTTATTAAGGGCACGTGGGGTAAAATTCTCAGTCGAGCCTTTTTTTGTAAGTCATATACGTACAAGGTTGTTAACGGCGAGGAAAAACATCGTGAGGAAATCCACATAGCAAAAATCTACTTGGCTGCTGATAATTTATTTGTTCAAAACGGCGTATCGTTTTTTCTCATTCAGTTGTTAAGATTTCAATTCGACAGAACGATGCTTAAGTTGTTCTCAGCTGGAATACTCAATTCAGAAATCGGTCGTTACGAATTTATAATCTAAATAACATTTTAAATTAATTATTTGGTTCTTAATCATTTCCGCATGGTAATTGTAGCATGAGGATTGTAAGTCTTCAGGCCATCTCAGGAAGAACAAAGGTTGGAACATACGTATACTCATGGCCATAAATCCCAAAAGGGGGTAGCCAGAGCTTCAGAGCTAGTATCTCCTGGAGGTTGATAGCGGACAAGATGGTAGAGAATAAGTATCGTTGGTGATGGGCCATGACCCTATATCGTCTGTGGTGAAGGGTCACCAACCGCATCGACCAAAATCAACTTAAAAAAGCCCCATACCCTTTACCCTTACCCCAGTCGCCTCTTTCGACATCCGTGGGTAGTGGTAGTATAATTCTAAGCCGCCACTACACGGCACAAAAGAAAGGTTAATATGCTGTGTATATTGTAAAAATCATCACCTATTGGTGTCACAGACAAACTAGTTAATACTGAGCCATTCTTTTATACCGACTTCTTCGCAGGGAGGGTATTACCCTTAGGGAATCAAATTCATGCTGTGTATATTGTTATATCTGTATAAACTTTTTTATTTTATTTATTAGTAATTATTGTACATTGTGTTTAGATTTAAATAAGGCAAATAAAGGCATTTTATTTATTTGTGCCTCTGTCATATCTTCGGGTATTTACGACGTGAAAAATTGAGTTTCGAGAGACATTTAACTATTCACAGCTCTATTTACCACGTTAAATCGACTACTTAGTTTACTATATATTAATACTCTATACTAATATTATAAAGCTGAACTATAATATTAAAGCTTGTTTTCTTACTAGCTTGTTACTTAGTCATGTGACAGTGTATTCGTACAAAACGGCGATAGGCCTGCCCCCTATCACGTGATTACACTGTCCATGCAAAATGTGGGTACTCTGAACACCAGGTGACAATGTCACGTGATGTTCAGAAGTATTAGTACCTCTGCCAACCCCTTCGGGGATATTCGGCGTGAACGTTTATGTTATGTATTTTATGTTTTTTAAAACGCGCTAATCTCAAGAGCTTTACTGGTTAAATAACAATAATTATTTCAGCGTTAAATAGCGCCTTATTATTATTATTATAAATACATACGAGTACAATGACATATACTTAATAAAAAGCCCCAATACCCTTAACCGCCTCTTATGAAAACCCACGGGAAGAAATGTCGTAGTGCTATTCTAGGCCGACATTACAAAGCATATGTATTGCTAGTTTCTAATATGGCAAATAATTTTGAATAGGTACTAGGCTAACAGCTATACTTGCAAGCTAAGAAACAATATTACTTTAAAACTTGTAGAATGTATTTTCTGCGTTAGCTGAATTGATTTAAATACATCTACAACGTTTTTTTATTACTAACACTAAGTTAAAGTTTATTATATTGCGAAGAAATGAAAATCGAATAGTTATAATTCGATTTCAAATACGACTAAAAATGTACCTATATGAAATATAATATAGAAAATAGTGTTATTCGTGAAAAGTGTGGTGTGAAAGATGATATTGTAAGAAAGATATAAAAAGGAATGATGGGTTTAGGCACATAGAGAGGATGGATGATAGAAAATTGGTAAAAGGGATTTATAGGGCTAGTGTGGATGGTAATGTTAGTAGAGGACGTATGAAGGGATGTATGAAGAATAAAAGAGCATGTACGAAAAGGTTGATGGATGTAGACGAAGCTAGAGAGATTTGTCAGGATCGTACGAAGTGGCGATCAATAGTCTCTGCCTACCCCAATGGGGACTAATGGCGTGAGTATATGTATGTATGTATTAAATCTATCTTTAAGAAAAACAGTTTTTTAGATGTTAATTAATCTATTTTTTATCGAGTGTCATATGATCAGAAAATAAAAACAAATTCACAGAAGTTGAATCCTTACCACATTAAATACTGAAATAATTATAAAAAGAAATTATAAACTCATATTTTTATGAGCTTAGAGTCAACAAAAGCACTAACCCACTACTGCCTGAGATCCATCATCAAAAATCTTTGTTTTAGAATCTACATATATATAAACATAACATAAACATAAACGTTCACGCCGAATATCCCCGAAAGGGTTGGCAGAGGTACTAATACTTCTGAACATCACGTGACTTTGTCACCTGGTGTTCAGAGTACCCACGTTTTGCATGGACAGTGTACTCACGTGATAGGGGGCAGGCCTATCGCCGTTTTTGTACGAATACACTGTCACATGACTAAGTACAACTCAGCCATGTGGGTTTCCTCACGATGTTTTCCCTTACCGTTAACAACCATGATAAATTAACCACACATGTCTTTTTAGAAAAGACAAATTGGTGTAGGCCCGACCCGGGATTTGAACACTAGTCGCTTGCACGAGAACCGAGTGTTCTACCCACTGGGCTATCACGGTTGCAATATTTACGGTTATATTTTAGAATCTCTTCCCCATTTAACGGCGATAGGTCTGGCCCCTATAACGTGAGTACACTTTCCATGCAAAACGTGGGTACTCTGAACACCAGGTGACAAAGTCACGTGATGTTCAGAAGTATTAGTACCTCTGCCAACCCCTTCGGGGAAATTCGGCGTGAACGTTTATGTTATGTTATGTTCCCCATTTAACTTCCAAAAGTGTCTTGAAAATTTCTAATTATGAAACTCTGGTACTGCCTTTTTTAATAATACTTAACACATTAATAATAATTAGTAAACTCGTCAATACAACCAGTTCACTGTCAAATCTCCCGCCAAAAAGTTAGTATTTTTACCTTTGCAAAACAAGTGCTCTAACATACAGTTATCAAAATGCAGTCATACAGTATCATTGCCCTTGATACCAACCTTATCTCAACAAAATAACAGAAAAACTAAGGCACGACTATGTCTCTACACATAACTAAACATTCACTAGAAAAACGAATAACATATCATGAAAAAACCGAAATATCTATGTCTTAAATCGTATCAAAATACGGAACAATTGTGAGAGCCAGATTTACGTGCGTGCTCACAGACTTTCAACGTAAAACTAATGTTATGTTATTTATTTAGCATAAACACATTGGTTGGACGACAATCCGCATCTAACTTCTGGCTTGTTGAAGGATATAGATACTCATTTTATTTTAATATGTAGTTGTCAAAGATCATGATTATACGTAGATAAGACAAAGGATACCACGAAATCATACATGTTTTCAATATTAAGTCCTTTAACCGCTTCCAAAAATAAAACAGTCTAATTTGAATGTTTTTGACATGAAAACCTCATGTGGGGATTATTACTAATAAATATCTTTTTATTAAAAAAAACCGAAGCAGCGACGGGGGCGTATACCTGAAGTCGCGGGTTCGAACCCCGCCAGTGTCGAAATTTTTCTTTCCTTTATTTATATTTTATTCATTAGTAAAAATAGCATATATTATAATAAATATTTAGTAGCATTAAATGAGCGTCTTTAAGTCATCTTTCATGTCAATAAGGCATGAAGTAAAAATTGTTAAGATTAATTATCAATTTTAGATGAAGTCAGATATAAAGTACCGTGCGGGAAAATCCCCAAGGTCAACCTGAACGTTAAAATGTATGGAGGTAACAAACCAGTTTGTTTTGATATTATTAACGTTAATACCATAATAAATATGTTTAAGAATAATACAAAAATAAAATTAATTTCGAAATCACTGCTGCTTGCCCGAATATCCACAAGTACGATTCTCCAGAGAAGGAATTTGCTATACTAAACCAATTAACGGCGAGGCAAAACATCGTGAGGAAACCAACATGGCTAGGTTATTCCATTCGTTACTACAAGAAGTATTGTATTACAGAAAATTAATGAAAAATGGGGCTCTTTAGAAGGTCTTAGGCGATGTGGTTGGATACCTATCACTAACGATTCTTTATTTCTACCATCTTGTCCCCCATCAACTTCCAAATGTGGCTGAGGAGTTTCTAGCTTTGAAGCTCTGGTTTATCTTTTTGGGATTATGGCCGTGAGTATATACACGTATGTGATGAACAGTGAATTAATTTTGCATATTAGTCCTGTGTGATGTAGCGAAATGACCAAGCCGTATATTTTACTTAAGTGCGGTTACTTAAGTGTATAGTCGAGTTACATTAACTGGACGACCTTTAGTAATAAATTAATATGCAAATATAAGCTATAATTAATCTTACCGATTGTTAGTTCAGATCTCAAGAATGGATATTATGTAATCCATTGTTGTTAAAGAATTCTTTTATTTGTGTTTAAATACGTTAGAAAAGATGAAAGTATTCAAGGTGAATTGTCTAGAAACCATAAACAATAGGAGAAAGGAATGATAACAAAATTCTAAATAAATCCTATCATATCATAAACAATAGATGATATAGAATTTTGTGTACGTAAACGAAGCTAGAGAGGTTTGCCAGAATCGTACTAAGTGGCGATCAATAGTCTCCCCAATGGGAACAAACGGCGTCAGTATATGTATGTGTGTATGTATTTCTTTAAGGTTTTTGTAAAAATGCGGTTGGAGACCCATCACCAATGATACTTTATTTCTACCATCTAGTCACCTTTCAACTTCCAAATGTGGCTGAGGAGTTTCTAGCTCTGAAGCTCTGGCTACCCCTTTTTGAGATTTAAGGCCGTGAGTATACGTATGTATGTATTTTCCAAAAATATTTAGTTTTCGCAAGATTCAGGTAATTACATACATTTTAATGTTTTCCTTCTAATACATGTTTAGTCTTTGGCTCATTATCATGCCAAACACCGTAACATATTACTACGATTACGCGATTTCGTTTCACAAATGTAACAGTGTGTAAAAGAGACAACATACATACATACATATACTCACGGCTATAAATCCCTTAACGGGGTAGCCAGAGCTTTGGAATGATAAATTCCTCAGCCACTTTTGGAAGTTGCTTGGGGAAAAGATGATAATATTAAACGTTTTTGGTGATGGGTCTCCAACCTCATCGCCCAAAAATCACTTAAAAACCCCTATACACTTAGTCGCCTCTTACGATCACCCACGGGTAGAAATGGGGTAGTGTTATTCTAAGCCGACACTACACGGCAACTACTACAAAAGAGACAAAGATACATAATAGAAATAATACAAAATTATACACTTCCTATTCCTAACTAACCTAGCCGCCGGGCCCGCCGCGCGCCCGCGCCCTCTTGTGCTGCGTCTGGCGCGCCGCCCCCTGCGTGACCAGCTGCTGCGCGCCGCAAGAGTGCGTCGCAATACCACCACTGCCGACCTGGGCCTGCCGCCGCACCAACAAACACGTCTTTTTGTCAACGAGCGCCTCACCAAGTATGATCGCATTCTGTTTGGCAAAGCGAGAGAAATGGGAAAGAAAAATGAATGGCGTTTCATCTGGACCAAGGATGGCAGAGTCTGTGCAAGGAAAACGGAAAAATCCACCGTGGAGTTCATACGGAAAGAAGAGGATATATTGCGTATTTTTCGGAACTGAACATTACTATCGTGTTTTTTCTATTTCGTTCATGCATATCTTAAATTGTTTTATTGTGTTAGACATACAATTATACTTTCTACTTGAAAAATATTGTTATTTATCAAGATATGAATACCAAACATATAGTAACACTTCGACACAATACTACGTTATAGCAGTAGGATATGAGCGAGTCGCATGTTTCTTTTATGAACTCCTTAGTATCTTTTTCATACTAATGAATTGCCTTAGAATATTATACAATAATGTTAAATGTACAGACCTTAGTATACCAAATAAATATAGAAAGCCCATATACTATTATTTTTATATATTTACAATACATATAAAATATTTATTATCATTTACAACTCATTCATTAATACAAATACATTTAATTTATTTATTTATTTTAAAACACTTACAAAAAGTGAATTAATTTATTGTTATCCTTTTTCATTTTTGCACAAGACCTTCATGTATGATTACGTCAACCTGTTTTTGTTATGCTAATAAGGTATTTACAAATTTCCAAAACTTTTTAAACCGAAATTATTTCAACCTTTCAACGAGTATACATATACATCTTGTAATATTATATTACCGTTTAAATTTACTCCTTTTGTATGATTTAGTGAGGTCAACTCAATCTTACTATTACACTATATTATGTCTATCACATTCCCATTACGCCTTTGTATATTTGTTACTTTGATCTGCCTAAGGTGTCTCTCGGGTCTTACATTTCCTAACTAGAACCCATAGTGTCTAAAGAACAAATTACTGAAATTTGGTCTTTTTAATGCGGGGCTCTTTAGGAACAGGTCATGATGAGCTGATTTCTGTTATCCAAAGACGAAACGTTGATATCCTAGCCATCAATGAGACGTGGCTGCGGGCAGGCGAGGAGGAGCGCGCCCCCGTCGTGCCGGGGTACCGACTGCGGCACGTGCCGCGCTCGGCCGCGGCGTCCAGTCGCACGCGGCGGCGGCGTCGGGTTCTACGTTAAGAACGGTATCCGTGCGCAATTATGTAGCCATCCTCCCTCCGTGGTAGAACAAATGTGGTTGCGATATAAAGTTAACTCGTTGTCTATTATCATAGGAACGGCGTATCGGCCACCATGGCAAAATGTTGAATTATTCTTTGACATATTGACTGAGACTATGGTTTCATTTCATAGTTATGATAAAATTATTTTACTAGGTGATTTCAACATCGATGTTCTGAAACCCAACGAAAATAAAATGATATTATTGCATGACTTCTGCCAGTCTTCGAATTTAACTCAGTTCATCAATAGCCCTACCCATTTTACAGAAACTTCTGAAACAGCCATAGATCTAGTATTAGCTGACCTACCCGTTCGTGCTCTCTCTATTGATAATATACCCGCCCTTGGACGCCATGCCTTTTTTACGGTTGAATTTAATGTAAGAAAACTAAACTATCTCCGCGGTTTATAACATATAGACCGCTCAAAGACATAATACCCGAACTTTTTAAAAACGACCTTCATAATATTAATTGGACGGGCCTTAATGTTATAACTGATATCAATGTTCTAGTCTTCACTTTCACCTCGTATATCACTAATTTATTTGATCTTCATGCACCGTTAAAAACTATTTATGTAAAAGAAAAGAATTACCCATATTTAACTGACAATCTTATACTTCAAATATCACTTAGGGATAACGCTTACAACCTTTGAGTAGTGAATTATATGGAGATCACATAATGTTCTATATAAACTTTTCTGTCAAAATTGTGTTTGACGAAATGATTAGCTATTGTTGTCTCTGTCTGATGATAGTATTTTTGTGGGTGTTATTAATACCAACACCATTTTAATGATGCTGGCCACAAGAATCTTATACATAACTATATATAGAATTCGTGGATGAATCCGCCATTTTAGTTTCAAAGTTTTTTGTTGTCTATGGTTTGATTTGTTTGTAAACATTGAAATTTTGAAGAAAATAACAATTAATTGTGAAATAAACAGTGGTATAGTGCTGAAATTCTGTTAAAAATGGTGAAGTGTTTTATTCTGGCCTGTGGAGCATACTTAAGCAGGAATCGACCTAATTTAACAATTCACCGGTAAGAAATGGGAAAACTAATAAATCGACTATTATTATTGTGATTTTATTCTTTATAGCATCATATAGCAGACTCTATAGCATTTATAGCTAATCCTACTTTAAATGGTATACTGAATTTTACACAGTGAAGTGTATTTACAGAGTTTTCAATACAATTAGATATAGATTTATTGAATTTAAGTTTAAGGTTATGTTCAAGATAGGGATGTTTTTTTTACTATCGTCGATATATTATATCGATATTATATGAAAAAAACCTTCTTATTTCAGACTCCCCAAAAATGAATCCAAAAGGCGAAAATGGCTAGAAGCAATCGGAAAGGAAAATATTAGACCAAACACAAACATAATAAATATATGTTCACTTCATTTGCTTAGCAATTCAGTAGCAGATGCTTTAGAATTTATTTTTCTTTTATTTTGCCAGTTATGCTAGATATTTTTGTAAATGGAACATGATTTTAGACAGTGAGGTTTATTTAATAAAGTTAAATAATATTTTCTAACTGAAAGGTTTTTGTATCATTTGTTTTTTTTTAATTAATTTTGTTACCTGTTACATAAGTAGTTTTAGGTTTGCTTTTAAATATTTTTTAAGTATTATTATATGTCCAGAAGTGAGAATAAAGTATTAATTTTTAATTATTAAGAGTTAATTATTAATATTTCTATAATAATAATTATCAATATTTCTATAATAATAATTAATAATGAAAATACAAATATTTTATTTCTTGAAATGGCTATTTCTGTTACCGCTGCTGTTCATTCTGGTTTTTGACAAGTCAACAAATGGCGCAATAAATGAAGGTTAATAGAATGAAAACAGTAAACCCACTATTTACAAAGCAAGCGCTCGTTTTTTTTTAATTAGTTACTGGCCTCAACGTCTCATGTACGGATTGCATGATTTAGGCTGTATCAGATTTACTTATAAATAAAAGATGTTATTAAAGGAAAGAAAAATTTCGACACTGGCGGGGTTCGAACCCGCGACCTTCGGGTATACGCCCCCGTCGCATTTGCATTCTATCTGAAAAGGTAGACAAATGGCCGTCCGAATTAGTTAAAAATTCGGAGGTAGGAAAACGCAAACACTACTTGAACGTGTAAAAAAAGAAACAAAGGATAGAGGAATTCGCGCTGGATGCCAACTGACACTGTAGCTCAGTTGGCAGAGCGACGGGGGCGTATACCCGAAGGTCGCGGGTTCGAACCCCGCCAGTGTCGAAATTTTTCTTTCCTTTAATAACATCTTTTATTTATAAGTAATAATCCCCACATGAGGAATTCATGTCAAAAACATTGAATTATGTATCAGATTTAACATGAGAAAGACACTTTTTCTTTATAAAAAATACGTGTACTAGCCATAGCTACTATGTTTCAGCAATTACTTTAAGTTTTTTTGAAGCACGAATCGTAATCACCATTTTTATGTTAATGGACCACCCAATGCAGAAATCTAAACATCTATTATTTTTTTCTAGATCCTAGGGTTAGCACGACCAAATTCTTCAGGCTATAATACCAGCTATAATATTATCGATAAAAAGTATCGATTACTGGCCAACACTAGTCGGCCATTTTGGTTTCAAAAATAGGCAAGATTTTATGTACTTTATGTTAACTCCATATACTTCACTACTCAAAGCTTACAACAGGTATAGAAAAACAAACAAAGCAAACCATAAGCAATACTACATAGTCCGGTCAATTTAGGCCTAAAATAAGGAGGAAGGTTACATTAATTCATAAGAAGCTGAAAATTGGCACAATTGTTCAAAACATGATTATAAATGAAACCTCAAAAGTCCCCATCGTTCCGAGGTGTGCTAAAAATTTTACACGAGGTCAAAGGGCACAAAAATGAGTTTTTTGCTATTTTAAGCGAAACGGTGAGTTTTTTCGCAAAATCACCACACCACAAAATTGTAGATCAGAAAATTCTCTACAAAAAAGATATCAATATTTTTTTCCTAAAAGCCAACATTTTGAAGATATAACGCGTTGAAAACTTTGATCATTGGTAATCTTCATACTTTGCAAACGTACGCCACGTATTAACATCACTTATAAGGTGTTATAAACTAGCTTCTTTACCTCCAACCTCACCTCAGGAGCTGCTCACCAACATTTATTTTGGGTATATTACCAAGTTCAAGTGTGGCTTGGTAATCAGCTGGACCCTAAAGACTGGGGTTGGAAGTTGGTCGATAATACATTAGAGCCAGTTCTAACTTTACTTCCACCAGCACCTGAGAAACTTCTCAACTCAATATTTTGAAACTGTAAAAAATGTTGTAATGCTGAATGTGGATGCAGAAAAGTTGGACTGTTTTGTTCCCTGGCATGCACAAAC